>WSTK01000077.1:0-92482 GCA_019616945.1 Ceratobasidium sp. 414 | reverse complement strand
GCGAACTTTTCCGAAAATATAACCGTACCTGAGCAGCTGATTTTCCGCAGCACAGGTGCGGTTCTCCTTACTAGGTGCGTGCAGTTTCTTGCTGTCGGAAAAACCGCAGGCCCCGGGTTGACAGTGTATGTCCATAGGTTGTCCTCTCTCGGGCGTTGGTACCACCGAGGACGTCCACTTCGTCCAACGACTTCCACAAGGACTCCGAGCCAAGTTGTTGATACCTTTGCCTGAGCCGGTACCTTACGTCTTGCGATTTAGAGAGCATTTGAAGGTGGTGACATAGGTGCTGGTCTAGACGCTGGTCGTGGCGTAAGTAACGCAACAGCGCTTGGTGTGAATATCCAGTTCCATGAGCTGAGTCAGCTTAGTTAGAACGCGAACACTAGAATTGGTTTTTACAATATGACTAGGGACAGCAACGTATGGAGAATACAGGTACAAAGCAAATGAAAACATGTCTGAACTACATCCAAGGCGAGTAGGGGATCTCCATCTGCGCGAGTTGTTGTTCTTGGCTGGCGCGAACAATCAAGTCTGTAATGCTCTGAATGGGGACTTGAGCGGAGGAGCCATTCTGAAAGGCTACGTTAGGCACAGACGGTGATATTTTCGGCATGCACACTTACCACATCAGTCGGCGTGCGGCACGCAATTAGATCTGCCTTTTTGACCAGGGTTTCGGCGTTTTGTTGGACGGATCTCCTGAAGGTCAGGTCGTGCGGAAAAATAACGTTTTGAGCTGTGGTGTACCAGATAAAGACTTCGTCACGTAGGAACAGGCTAAGCTGCTGCTCCAAATCATACTGCGAGAACACCATTGAGTACTTGTTATTATAACACAGTGCTAAAATCAATCATACCGCAGGTTCCGTCAAACCACGTCCGATGGCCATGATGCCAGATGTCAACAGACCCTCGATGCCGATAGGCGTGATAAAGTTCTGCATATTGGGGGTGAAACGGAATGGCACGGCTTCGCCACTATGGATGAAAGGATGTTTGGTGTGCCATGCTGGGAAGAGTTAGTCGACAAGAAAGGAGACCGAACTCGAGGTGCACGCACTGGGAAGCAGGTCTGACATGTACATCCTCCCCGTCGACCTCGAGAGGTGGAACCGTTGAGGCAATCGCCCGTTAGCAGCGAAGAAGAACGACATGAATGAGGTCGCTGCCACTTGAAGAGCGAATAGCTTGCGCATTGTCCAGAGCTCCATAGGGCCACGCATACACCTTGACATGTACTAGGAGCAAGTGAGGCTCTGTGTGTGATTTCGACGTTTAAACGCACTTACGTTGGAGATGACCGTCGCTGGGATGAACTTGGCCGATATCTCGCTAATGAGTTCTGCCCGAAGTGTGAAGAAGTCGACCTTGGTGCCTTCAGGGTTCCGGAGCACTTTGAGTTTGTCGAGGAAGTGGAGTTGAGGGTCGTCTCGGTGGATGCCCTTTTCCTTGCAATGTTGGTCGAGCATGTCTTGCATAGTGACGTACGAGGAATCATTTTCGAGAAGCCGCAGTGTATGAGAAAACGAGATCGCAGCAGGAAGATGGAAGTTGAGATTCCGTTTGCGGGTCTCCTTTCGGCGGTCGAGCGTACTGGGCTGCGTCAGATGCGGGTGTTACACCAATGGGCTAATTACTTACGCATTGAAAGACCGGAATAGTTGCATGCCCCGCTCCTCGCGTCGAGTGTGTCGTCCATTTTGTTGCACGGCAAATGTATGGAAAGAGCCATCATGTCCGTGCATTGCGACACGGCGGAAATGTATCTCGGGGCTGCGACAGAATTCAACTCGGGAAGCAAAGCGCTGAATGCGGATAAAACCGTGAGGAGTGTCTTTGTGCTGCAAACATACTTCGGTAAGCTAGTTTGGGATTCATTAAGCTCTTGGGCTTACCTGAAGGTACTGTCCAGGCACTTCGATTGGTTCCTCGAACTTGTTATGATGGAACTCAGTAAGCCAATGACTGATCGATTGTAATGGCTTTCGAGGCGTTCGGCTGTATTCTGGCTGCGCATCGTAACGATCTCTCCACTTCTGCAACTTCACGAGATATTGACGAAGCGACATCTTGGACATGAGGATATCGTTCTCAAAGGCGGCCTATAGCTGAAGTATTAGGAGGACTATCGATGTGAATGGAATGCCTACTTACTCGAGCGGTCGCGGGTTGAAGTCCGCGTGCAAAATTAGTGGCCATCAACCAGGATTGCTGGGGAATCGAGTTGTCATCCGTTAGCGAGTTGCAACGCCGGTTGTATGCCTGCGGAGCCGTCAATGTCGGGACCCTTGCGTGACTTATATGTACGTACCATCATTGCATCCGTATGCAAATAAGTCAACTGGCGACATATATCTTCTTCTGGCATTAGCTTCATCCGCATACCAATCTGATCGACCATTGTTTCAAGGGCCAAAGTCAAGAGTGGGAACCCCGTCTTCAAGATACTGGTAATGTCTTCCACATGGTCAAGCGGTTGCCGCACTCGTTGAATAGCTCCATCGGGGACTGAGAAGGGTGCAGCTGCCGATTGATCGTTCGGGGTTGGATCACCACCAGGAGTTGCGTTGGCTATGGTGTCTCCGGTAGGTTTTGGAGCGGATGGACTCCCAGCAACTGACGGTACGGCAGTTCCACCTTCAGGCTTGATGGCCCCCTGGGAGAGGCGGGCGTTACGGGGAGTTTGCAGGTTTACCAAACGCTTCTTCTCTATAACAAACTCCTCCCTGGTGGTACGTAGGTGGAAGAATAATGCCTAAATTTATGGAATTTAATTAATCAGAAAACTTGTGGCAACGTTCAATGGCATACCTGAGGGTAGTGTTTTGCAATGCTCATCAAAATGTGCCGTGCATGCTTGCTCTCGCGATACGCAAGAGAGACCAAGAGTTGGGGAATCAACGTAATCCAGTACCAAAGTGCCACATCTCCCTTGAATGACTCGAATGACTGTGCGACCACCGGCTGGTGTGGATCGTCGACGCTGAGGAGCCAGAGGATACGCTGCAAGATCGGTCGAGACTTGGCTTTCTTGTACAACGATGCGGCCTGAAGATAGCATTGAACAGCGCTGGCGGCAAGCCCGTAGTCCTGAGGTTTCTCTTTGAACTGCCGGTCACTATATCTACCCCACTCGGCCCACCCTTTCGCCAACGTCATGTCCATCTGGATCGATTGCTGGAACGCCGCGTTTGCCTCTTCCTTGTTCCCAAGCTTTGCGATGAACATTCCCTTGAGCGTGTAGAACTCGGCCTTTTGCACATTGGAGAAATACATAAGATTGGTGTTGTTGATGACCTCCAGGCCAGAGGTAAGCTCGTTGGGGTTGGTGTTCTGGTAATGACATTTGGCTTGTTCACGCAACTTCAAGAACGCCTCAGAGATCTCGATATTTGGTAACGTGTAGATCTTGGCCAGCGACGTGTGACATACGTCCGTCAGTCCATGCTTTCGAGCGACGTGGGCAAATCGGTTGATGATCCAGGCTGTTTCATGGTAGCCACGATAGCCACAGGTATTGCTGTTATTGGACGAGTTGTTGGGTACGACAGAGGGAATGAGAGGGAGGTACGTCTTGTTAATCATCTCGAAGACGTGCGAACGCCACGCTATCAGATCACTCCAGAGGCCAATATCGTCCCAGAGGTTGGGCAAGCGCTCACGCCACGCCTGAAGTACCACCTTGAGCTCAGACGACCGCTTTTCGAGATTTTGGGCATTGGTCATGCTTAGGGACATGAAAATTTGTGCGGCCTCCTGGAGCTCGACGAACTGCTGGAAGTGCTGGAGTAGAGGAACATGGGCCATTGACATGATCTTTGGTAGCGTAACCCATTTTCGTAAAGAGAGTTGGATCGACTCGTCCATAGTACGTAAGAAGGCAACGTTCTTCTCGTTCGGTAGCGGAATCTGAGTCAGTGCAAGATACGCTTCGAATACTCTACGGCGGGGGGTGGGCACATCAGCGACTTGTGTCAAAAGCTCCTGGATCTGCTCTCGGTCTACGCCAGCTGTCCTCCAAATGCACTCGAGCAACAGGTCTGCATTGTTTTCGCTGCGCGCTAGTTCGGTAAGCGAATCCCATTGTTGAAGCTTTTGGGCAGCGAGGATCCAGTGGTCTTCCCACAGGCAGTACTCGGATTCGTTGAACGGTAAAGCACCTGTTCGGGCCTTGATCTGAGCAGATTCGTACATTTGTTGAGCCTGTGTCCACAGCCCGTTTTGCTCAAAGGCAAGAGCAGCATTTGTCTCCTCGAATATAGACCGGCGGCGCCACAGACCATAGAACAAGTCATCTTCTGAAAGCTCTGCGTACAGCTCGGCAAGCGCGTCGTAAGTTGTCTCATGAGGCTCTTCAGCCCGGTGCGGGTCTAGGCTAGATTGTAAAATTTCGAGTGCGATATGCCATGCGTTGAAAGTCTTCCCGAGGTATTTGACAACGAAAGGAGGCAACGCCAGAGGGGGGTTGCACATCTGTACTCCACCAAGGATTGATTGAATGACGTTGGGTCGGAGATCGCACTGCTTCGAATGGTAATCTTTGGTGACCAAGGTAAGAACGTATCGGGCGGCATCGCTCTGCTCGCGTCGGGGGAGGGTTGCCCACACTGCACGGAAGGTTGACATCCATAACTCGTGAGCGACCTGATCTTCTGCGTGGAGAAGTCGTCGTAGCGGTTTCATAATGTCTAGGGCGCGGCCAGAATGGATGATCTGAGCAAGAGGTGAATCAAGGATATGAACATGCTCGCGAAGCGCGGCAGAATCGGTTCGTCCATCCTCAGCCGCACCAAGCATGAGGTCGAGAGCAAGTGGGATCCAGTAGTGTTCAGCCACGAATTCCCAGCTCAGAGAGCCAAGCGCGTACTGGAGGCGAGACGAAATTGTACGTTGGATACTTGTGTCGAACAGATCGATAAATTTGCACCGCACACTTGGATCTTTGGCGCGACAGCCCATCAGGAAGACTGACTCTAGACGCGTTGTGAGGTCGGTACGCTTCAGGCTAGGTTCGGTGTAGATGTCGTAAACCAGGTTGAGGAAGCCATCAAGCAATTGGGGGTCCCCACGGCTTTCAAAAGCCATCATGTGTTTTAGCATCCCAGCTTTTTCTTTCAGAGTTGGCGTGGCGTCAGGCCGGATCAAGGTCCATTCACGAACCATCCCGAGAACGTAGTGACATAGAGCGAGCGCTTGGGACGACCCGACGACCAAGATGACTGCGTTCAAAAGCCACCGTCGCTCGACACCGAGAGAGATCACTTTATCTCGGCAAGTTTCGAAGATGATGGTAACGAGACGGGAGGTGGATTCGGAAGCGGCTTGATTTGTAGTGGGATTGAGATTGATATGGTCTTTGACTAGCTTCTGCAGAACCTTCATGAGATGGGAGGCGTATCCTTCGAGTTTGGCGGGGTAAACAGCGACCATCGTCTTCAACACGGAGAGGCAGGAGTACGCCCCGGCAATTTGACGCTGGGAATGCTGGAGGCCATCCTTAATTAGCGAGTCCGCGAAAGTATGGATCGCATGTCCCGGTGTGGTGGGTTCGCCCTCAATTGGCTCGCCGACGAGGGCAAGCATCCGCTTCAAAACAGGCTGCAAATGCTCGTGCAGAGTCGCTTCATCGCTTCGGAGACCTTTCTCGATGAGCGCATGCAGATCTGCGGCGTGCGATAGTAGCCAGTTGTCGTCTTGAGCCAGTGCAATCAATGAAAGCACCTTGGTAGCGTTGATGATGACAGGAAGGTGATTCGGCTCATTCAAATCCACCTGGATCCCAGCTGACGTCAAATATGGTTTCTAAACCTTGAATGATCACTGACCTGAACCATGGGTCGGTGGAAGTACTGCAACTGCACGTCCACATCTTTCCACCCTCCAGGCTTCAAGATTCCCTCCAAGATTCCCAGAGCGCGCGCGGGCAGTCCCAGTTTGTCAGTCTCCAGGCTAGTCATGGTGATGAAGCGGACAAGGTAGCTGACAATCGTTTCACGCATCGAGAAAGGCAACAACCAGGTCGATTTCGACTTCCCGGCAGTTGAGGTATCAACTTCTTGGGATTCTTTGATTGCACGTCGTTCCCATGCGAGGACAAGCTCGAGAGCATCGAGAGCGTTGGTCCGAGTTTCGGGGGTGGCGGTCTGCACAGTTCCCAATTTATGCAGCGAGCCGATCATTGAGGGGATGAAGAGATCGCGGCAGGGGTAGAAGAAATCAGGATTCCGCACAATAATCTGGTAGATGAATTGAAGCTGGGTGATGCTATGCCCCTCGTCGATGAGCGCACGCCTAACAGACTTTGCCCAGGAAGGTGGTCCATTGTCGGGAACAGCGGCTTTGATAAGCACTGGAACCATAATATCGACCGCCTGCTTGGTGAGCGTCCGGTTGTCCGTGTTAACTGGGCGCAGTAGGCCAGTCCAAACGCGAGTGAGGAACTTGGGAGGAGAGTCGAAAACGGCAAAGAATCGCGAGATGGTTACGTATGCCGTCTGCTTGACGGTCGCGTCGTCGTTGACGATGTAGTGCCAGGTACATTTGATAACATCCTTCCTCGACTCTTGCATCAAGCTCGACGAGGACTGAATAAGTAGACTGGACATGTGCAGAATCTCGATTTTCAACCCATCGTCTGATCCAGGGAATGTATCAGCGGGCTGGTCTGTCATTGGTTTCCAAATCTTAGTATGCAGGCCGTTGAGGATCGAAGGGTCGACAGCATCAATCGACGTGTTGGATGAATCTGAAGGCTGGCGCGAATTGAGCTGCGCGTAGAGGAGAGGGTTGATGATATAGCGCAGGAATTGGGCTTTGTGGGCCCAGTTGTATGTTTGGTCATCGAAAACTTGAACAAAGTGCTGCAAAATTTCCTTCTGGAGAGCCGGCGAGGCACCTAACGCGACACGCTCGAGGAGGCACAATCGGAGCTTTGAGAGGTCGAGAGGCACCCGGTGAGCATAGATGCATACGATGTCGAAAATGACGTCGACCCTGGGGGACCGCTCGATGACGCCGACTAGCAGGTTCAGGAGTAACGAAGCATGCCGAGCAAAGCCTTCAACCGGAATAAAGTTATCCTCCGAACCGTGCAAGAAATAGGCACGCCAAAGATGCACCAGGGCGTCAAGGACTTCTGGATGATTCTGCAACCACTCGGGGTCGTCCTTCGACAGCTCCGTACAGAGGATAAGTCCAGGGAGAACGAGACTCCCGCTTTCGTCCTTCAGACATTGGTCAACCAACAGCGTCGTATTATTCCTGAATTCAGCATTCATGCTCGGAGCCAGACCGGAGGATATGACGTTCCGCAGGGATCGGAGTGTAGACGGTTGCCCAATAGTGCGATAGAAATACTCGAGTGAATCGCCTGGGAAGCGGTCGAGGAACGATGCAAGTGCCGCAGTAAAGGGGCTCGGGGAAGCGGAGTGTAACTGAGTCTCTACTTGAACCACGAGCGAGACGAGGGCCTCAAGGAACATGTTCGCCGCTGGAGGAAGGAGGTGGAAGATGTTTACCAGCCTAACAAGCTTCGTAATCTCGTCGTTGTCTGCCAATGGTTGATATGCTGCATCACTCAGCATCTTGGAATCGGCGATGACACGGAAGTGATCGAGAAGCTTGTGGCCGATTTCCACTTTGAAATAGTTGGTCAACAGCTCAAGCAGACGGGCAAGCCCTTCCAGACCGGGGACAGAGAGTCGTTTCGCATCAGCCAAGTTCATTAAGACGGGTCGCAACCCAGTCTGAAGGATGTCTTTGGGCAGCCGGCTCTGGTGATTCAACACGGTGCGGAGGCCCTCGTGCGCGACTCGCTTCACTTCGTTCGACGGAGAATAGAGGGATTTGAAGTATACGCTCGTTACCCTGCGTAAATATGTCAGCTGTTGTTCCGCGGGAATTGGACACTGATACTTGCTTTTGTCGGGTAGCCATCTGCTTTGCGAAGAATTCTGTGACGGACATCGATGAAGTGAGGAGCTTGATGCAAACAACCCGGAGCTGCTCGAGAACAGCCGCATTGCTTCGAGGTCCCCCGCGCCCAACAATGTCGCGATCTTCGGCGTCGGCGATTGCCAAAGCTTCCGACAGTAAACGCAACAGCTCGTCGTTCATCTCTGGGAGCGGCGGCTTCATGGTTAGTGCGTAAGTGATACCGTCGATGTGGCCGATCTGGAGAGAAATCGGGAGAGCACGAAGTGGCTTCGCAAAGATAGGCTGCAGCAAACGATCCTTGCATTTCATCAATAGCTCAGAGGGCGTCGACTCGATCAATTCGGCCAGAAGCTCGATGGACTTTTGGGTCATCTCGCGAACGAGCGCGATAGGACTCGAGAGCTCAGTCGTCAATGTAGGGATCAAATGCGGGAGCTTGGGTAGCGTGCTGAGGTCCATTCCAGGTTGTGTTGGTAGCAAAATGGGAGGAGCTTGGCGGCACAGACGAAGAATCTTCATGATAGCCTCTTTGATAAACTCAACCTCAACTGGGGGGTCGACAGGCATTTCCTTGAGCACGGACAAAAATGCCCGGATGAAGCTGTTCTCGCGGTCGCTCGTCCACTTGGGTCCAAGAGCATCGGCCAGCATCACGATGCCGCGACAGCCCGACAGTTTAGCGGGCCAAGTTTCCTCGTAACATGCGGCAGCTAGGTTGAATCCAAGCGGATGGAAGATACAGTCGAGACCTCGAAGCTTCTTGCCCGCAGCGGTAGCCTTTCCTTCGAGCGAAAGAAGATCGGCAAGTATGTTGGAGAATACCGCCTCGGCACGCGCGACATGGGTTTTCACCGTGGCAGAAAGTAGGCGGGGAATACGATCCAGGTAGATGCTAGCGGTCTTCATGACTCTATTGCCGACCCCTTGACTAAGTTCGGTCAAAAAGATGATCTCGGACATCTCCCGTATGTAGGCGGCTGCCTTGTCCCCCAGCTCAGGATCGTGAAGCGCGACGAAAAGACTGTCGACTAAGCTAGAAAAAATGTTTTCGCCCTCAGACCCATCGATACCCTGTATAAACCTGTTAGAGGTTGAGTACCATTAACTACTGGATGATACTTACCTCGCGTAAAAATAACTCCAGCGCTCGTTGCACAAAAATAAAGGCATCTTGCTTGTAGAAAGTATTGGACTCCTCGATCAAACGAACAGCGAGCAGACATGTTGGGCCAATGTTAACAGTCTGGCTGTGTCCGTTGAACATCAGAGCTAACGTCACGTCAGGCGAATAGCCTTGATACTCGAGCTGAGGCTCCTGGTGTTGCAATCGCCGGTTGCGGCCACCAAGCTTGCCCAGAATACGAACGGTTGTATGTGCGTGTTGATGGTTTCCCGGTTGCGGTTTCAGATGCGAATGAAGCGCGGCCATGAGTTCGCGCAAAACGGGACTTAGAGTCGGATCGAGGAATTCTTGGGTCAGGTTGTCGATGCAGAGTTCCAGGGTGCGTAGACCTTGCGCCACGAGTTCAGGTCCAGCACGGAGCGCATGTACGAGTGGTCGCATAAGGAAACCCAAGAAAGGTAAGAGATTGGTGAGGCGCACAGGTACCGTAAGGCAAAGCTCGACGAGAAGGTCCTGCTTGGATGGCTCAGCGGCCTGAAGTTGCCTGTTCAAGCTCTCCAACATGTCCCGAAGCAAAGGAAGAACCTCGTTGTACAGACTCTCAAATTTTCCACCTCCCATAGCACGGAAGAGCCCACGAAGCAACAGGAAATAGTTGGTTGGATCTGCTGCTTTGGTGGCCAAGCGAAGGGAATCCATGATCAGCTTGCTCAAATGATGAAACAAGATGGGCTCGTTGAGTTCCGGGAACACTGTGACCGACATAAAGCACATCTTGAATAGACGAAGCGTGATCGAAGCACTCTTCTGGCTCTGCTCGCCAAGCGTGTCCAACTTGCTGACGAGGTAACGCAACAGGATGGCAACGAGTTGGTGCGAAACCATGTCGCTCGATAGTAGAAGTTGTGGCATGGCCAAAAGGTTTTGATGGTCTTGGACATGATCGATGAAGAACTGCATCTCCGTTGTCCATACTTCCTGGAATATATGCGGCTCGATTTCGTGAAAAACCTGTAATAGCATCTCGAACGCCTCTTTTCCGCCGTCTCGCCCGTCGTCGTACATCGTCAGACACTTGACACAGTTTTGGAATAGCCTCCTGATGAGTTCGCCGTCGGGGACTGGGCCTTCGCTCGTTCGGATACCGGCAAGGACAGTCTTGAAGACATGTAATAAAGTCCGAAATAAGATCTTGGACTCTGAAACCGAAACGTCAACACTCATGTCACCGAGAACGAGAATGGCGACTTCGTGTCACTCGCCTTTTACAGCCTCCAACTTGTTCTCGAGGACGAATGCTGCCGCTTGTATGGGCTTCGCCTTCTCGATGTCAATCAACGTGAGCGCCTTGGTCGCAGCCTCAGCCTCATCCACGTCCATCGCATCAGCGTCCTTCATTTGAACATCCTTGACCGGAGAAACTGGCCTGCCTTCGGGTTTCTGACCGGCTGACTCGGGTTTCGAGGCGGCACCCGCATCCTGTCCATCCTTTGCGAGAGAAACGATTTGTTGATGAATCGCCCACACTGCGCCAAGCTTGTCTACACAGGTCTCCAGTAACGCAAGCAGACTAGCCGCCGCCTCAGGTTTGGGGAACTTTTCGAGGTTTACATCCACCAGATTCGCGAGAAGCTTGGCGGACATGTTGTGGATAGCCGAGCTAAATGCAGGATTGTGAAGGCAGCAAGAATACAGATAGACAATGCGACGAAGTTGCTCGGGCGAGAGTTCCTTCCGGATGTGGTGGATGAGATCGCCCAACATACTGTATGCAAGCGGCCGAAGAGTTTCCTGGCTGTTAACTCCAGTGCCAATGAGAATATGTTCGCTCGTCAGGCAGTCTATCAGAGGCACGAAGGCGGGGCGGAACTCGGTCGAAAGAATGTGTCGCGTCGCCACCATGAGTTCCTAATTAAACATCAGACCAGTAGCCAGGAGTCGGGCTGTGACGCTCACCCTGCGAATGGTTGCCGACTCGGGAGGACAGTCCTTAAGCAGGCGCACACAAAGGGGAGGGATAACCTCGCCGTATTGTCGAACTGGAGACTCCATCGAACCTCGGAGAACATAGGCCACGAACGACAAGGTCTATAAACAAGTTATAGTAGATGTAGTGAACGATAAAAATCGAAACGCACCTTGACTTGAGCGGTGATGAAATCGATATAATGAGCTCGATGTTTGATGAGAGGCGAAACTCCAACCCAATGTTCATTCCGCTCAGCAGCTTCATCATGAGCTTGCTTTTGTGGGGGGGCTTGTAATTGCAGAAACTATGGTTTCGCCAGATTTTAACAACGCGTGTAACAAGTTAACCAGAACACTCACCTCCATAGCGAGAGGTATCGCACTTTTCACAGCAGAAGGTATGGTATTGCGATGCATTTGAAACAGATAAACGGTAGCGATTGGACACTCGGTGAGGACCTTGAAGCTAGCAATGGCCTTGACCATGTCCGGCTGCTCTCCCGGTGTCGTAGCCTATATCCACATGATTAGAACTAACCAGGCGTTCGAGCTGAAAACTTACTGAGGTGTTGATGCTCATCGCGGATTGCGAAGGCGGGGGACCAGGAGAGTCCTCGCTCAGAAGATCTTGGACGGCCTGGCTCATGTTCGAATACAAGTCCCGAACGAAATCCAAAAACGCCTGTACGTGGGTGTCCATATCGCGCTTGAACGCCCGGTTGGCGTCCATGATAATTTTCACCGCAACAACACCGTTCTCCTCGTTGTCTTCCCGAAGGACCGTTGTCATCATACTGACCACATCGGAATAAACTTGTTTCACTTGTTCCAATACAGGCAGCCGGTGGAATACTTCGAGAATCGTGTTCCTCAGCAGCTAAACAGACATGAATTAGATTAATTGCCTCAGATTCTGCTTTGCTTTGAACTCACGTGCTCTGAGCTATCTTTCTTAAACGACACAGGCGTTTCTTTCAGCACCTGTAACATGACTGGCAAAACAACTGGAGAGAACCGCTGAGCTTCAGCCTGACCAAACTGGTCGACCGAATCACGTATGTCGCACGCGGCATGGAGTTTGGTTTTTATATCTGTTTCAAGATGAATTAAGTGTGTTAGCGTTACAGAACATGATTTTGGCGACGTCTCACCTTGCGTTGGGTCCGTAAATTTGGAAGCATATCCTTCATATACTTCCTGACCGGCGGACACCGTGCTCGTAGTAGCAGTTGGTTGAGCACTCATAGGAAAGCACAGGTGTTCCAGAGACTAGAATTTCAGCGTGGTTAGCCTCCAGACAACCTATATTTTGGCGCCAGAGCAGACGCGGTTGTGGCAACACTTGAGTTTATCGCGAAGATGTGGTTATGAGGTAGAGCTAGTTTAACGGTGTATGTCGTCGAAAAGAATTCTTGTCCTACAGCAGGTAGCAAAGCTTGAGGGATAGAGCTAGTCGAAGGGGACAGACTTGCTAAGCGCCGAATGCAGCTGAGACTCGGACGATACGGTTTCCTCCAGGAATCCCGGCACAGTATTTGAGCTAAACCCGGAATACTTAGCTACAAACAAAGACAATCACTAGGCTTAATGGAGCCCCGGGTTTTCAGGACGATAACGCATACCAAAACACTATTGAATATGATCGTTCGTTGAACGTAGTGGAGTGGATCGCAGATGTCCTCAAGATTTCAGGCATGCCGACTTTAGTTGTTTTGACAACTACCACAGGACCCCGGGAAGTGGGACGGATTTGGAGTGCAACCTTTGTGATTGGTGAAGGCAGCACCTCGAATCATATCTCACATGCTCATTTGATGCAAAGTGCCCCACTGTACGCCTGACAGAACTTTTACAGCTGTAAGGCCAAAAACCAAGGAGGTACATCCCAATATAGCTAGATGTGCTCAGTAGGTTCAACCCCGGGAAGTGGGACTGACTCTTTCAGTTGCTGCTTGTGCCTTGGAGTGGGGCCTAGGCAACACGCATCAAAGACTCGGGGTTCACTCTGGTCCTATGAGCAATTAGATTATTCTGGCCCGGCAAAGCATAGGTCGGGAAATTTGCAATTCAATATACCGAAGCTTAGCAGACGATTCGTGCCGTTGTAGAGGAGACACAAACAAAGCCACTCGCTCAAGCAGTCTAGAAGCTATGGCTCGCTTGCTATGACATGCATATAGCCCACTTTATTTGAGGGGAACAAGAGCACATAGGCAATGAAGAACCAGTGAACAGTACAAAGCAACATTCGTAGAAGCTTAGCATAGTTGTGATGCTGCAAAAGGACATCTTTGGCAGCTATTTACTCACATGTATCTGTGATACAGGGTAGATTACCCACCAAACCCCCGAAACAAGGAAAACTCTCGCTTTCAACAGTTGGTATATTTCTGCTTTATTTCATACACCTTTTGGGATCAAACGAACCACGCTAGTTTTGTTAAGGTCTCTTTAGACATCCTACACTTTGAAGCTCGAAGTTTCCGTGAGCACATAAAAAATTAGGGTGTCCCAGTTGTCCCACTTCCCGGGCGCTTACGGTAAATAAAACCATGCATACCACACGACTTGTAGATAGTTCGTACAGCTTACACATAAATCTACAGCTCGCTAGCTGGATCAAATGAAGCAAACGCCTTTTTGAATTTGGCAGCATCCCCCCGTTGCTGAGCATCACCTTCAGGACACGCCTTCCAATCAGCCCGCTCATCCAGGCCCAATACTTCCGCTAGTGTAGCGCTACAAGCCGTATCACTCTTAGTATTTCCAGCAACCATCAACCATAGCGACTCACCGTCCAAACTGCAAGTTAAATGAACCCCGTATAAGCGAAATCATCCTCCGCCCATCCGGCAAATCTACCCTAAAATAATTCCCTCCTCCCCTCTTCGCACCCTCCAATGCAGCCTCTGGGTCGCTCTCCCACCTGATCCCCTCCATCTCAGCCCTCGCCCTAAACGCATCCTCTACGCGCCCAGCCTTATCCATCGGTACAGGCACAACCTGGATATGCGCATGCCCACCCCGCCCAGACAACCGCGCGACCTCGAACGTGACAGCCACAGCACCATACTTGGAGAACATAGACCGGAGGGCAGATTTGTATTGCTCGACTTCGGAAATGATGGATATGGCTAGGTCTGGTGGGGCGGATAGGAGGGTTGGGTAGTGGGAAATGGGTACGATGAGGAGATGGCCACCCCCTGGGACGGGCGGAACCCCGGCGGGTGAAGATGGGTCAGTGGGTATAAGTTGGCCTTTGGTGACGGTGAGGTAACATTCGGAGCCAATCGAAACAATGAGGTGCTTTCTATGGGTTTGTTAGGTCGACAAAGCATTTCATGTACGCTCATAGAACCTACGTGACTAACAAACGGAAAGCTGTCAGCCAATACAGCCGATACATGAAAGTCTTGACACTTGCCTTTTGGATTCGATAAACAGAACCAACACTCGTCGGCTACAGAGATACTTTGGCACTATCACAAACGCTGAATAGTTCAACTCACGGCCAATCTCCTTCAATCGTTCGTGCCTTGGGGCAGCCTGTGGGCAATCCTTGAAATAATGCTCGCTGCTTCCACAAGCCCGACAAGAGTATGTTTCAGGCGGACGCTTGGTTGTATTCACGGCTTTGCAGTCGCGAACCAAGTGGTCCGTCTGCAGCGGATACGTTTAGCCAATAGGGCTAAAACATGCTAGGATAACTAGTACTCACCCCATTGCACTTTTTACAGACATAACCTTCCGGGACTTGAGTGCATTGCCGGACATAGTGCTGCCGTTTGAAACGTTAATTCGGGCGATCCACGAGCGCAAATGGTCAGCCCACCTCGGTCGAACCACACCGATTACATTTATATCCAGGCGGAGGTCGCTCTTCTAGCTTATTGGGACAATCTGAAGCCCAATGAGTCTGACGAGACATCAGCTCGACGCAAACCCGGCGAAAATGATGGGCTAACATTTTCCTCTGAACAGTGCTTGCACTTGTACCCAGCAGGCAGGGGTTTCTGAGACCCTTCAGGCGCATCTGGGGATGGAATGAGTAATAAACCAAATAACAAAAGCTAGGGAACCCACCAGTCCGAGGGCGTTTGTTTTGGTCAGGCCCCTGCGGGTTTGAACCCCACATGAACGAGGCAGTTGACGCTGAATTGTCTGCTTCAACTGCACGCTTGGCGATTTTGGGAGCAGGGGTATAAAACGGACTCGGGGTGGCATTGGGAGGTCGTGCTTGCGAAGGAATCGACTCGACTGGAGCAATTGAAAACGCATAGAACCACTGAAACACACCGATTATTCAAAGGAATAACATCATCTCCAACATGGTACTCACCCTCGGCTTTTTTGCACCTCCTCCGCCTGACACACCCGTCTCACCAAACGCGCCAAGATTTACGAAGCGCGCTACGCGGTTATCATCCCCATCCCACACAAAAGGCTCTCGTTCCCAGAAAAACGGCGTCGGTAGGCCACCAGCAGCCGCAAAATGATACCTTGGCTTATATTGTTG
This sequence comes from Ceratobasidium sp. 414, assembly GCA_019616945.1. Classification (NCBI taxonomy): domain Eukaryota; kingdom Fungi; phylum Basidiomycota; class Agaricomycetes; order Cantharellales; family Ceratobasidiaceae; genus Ceratobasidium; species Ceratobasidium sp. 414. Next base: position 76,934 of record WSTK01000077.1, on the reverse strand, counting down.
CACCAGACTGTCCAAGGGAGGCGCTGACCAAAGCGAGGGATCAAGTTGTTTGCCGTCGGGCCCCGTCAGCACACCAGCCACACTGTTAGAAAGGCGAGTAATAGATGGCGGCCACAGGTTTGATACAAGAACATCGATATATGGGGAGGTTGTGGTACCCGAAGACGCCGCTTTTGCTGATGCAAGCGAATCCCCTTGCTGCGTAGTAAGCAATGGGTGGGCGCGGAATGCTTTTATGGTAGCTTGGTTCATGAACGGAGAGGCGTCCTAGACGAGCATCGTGAGGTGACAAACAAGTTGTATACCAACCAGTGCTTACCTCTGTCGTTTGAGTGAATCTTTCCGCATCCAAGATGCCGCCTAAACATCCAATCTTGATTTTGTTGTTGATATTCATGACGCCTGACTTGCCTAGGATGTTCTATCAGTAAAAAGCGAAGAGGCACTTATATAACAGGGTACGCGCACCGAGAAATATTACGTTTGGACAAATCTCTCCACCTGTTTCCGACACCCTAGCTATAACCCGCGGTGGGAGTTCGTGCATGCCTTGCGTAACATATGTAGTCATAGGCGCTAGTGACCTGATAGTCAAATAAGTAGACCCGAGGGACATAAACAACACACCCACCCGTTATTTTGCCATCCAAGAGAAGAGCCACCTCATCAGGACCGTCGGTCAGTTGAGTCGAACCTCGAAAGAAGTCTCCGGTACACAGTAATACAGAGAATTTCCCATGTTTCTTGTCGATGGCAGAAACCTTTTCAAAGAGAGACACGATCGAACCGAACGCTGAGCCAACAACAAGACTGAAAACACGTTTATTCCGTTGTCTGCTGGGAGTTTTACCTAACACTCACACTTTTATGGCATCACCCATCGTGGCTCTAGACCCTCAGATAAATTCTCCCGACCGTGCTGAACGTTGGCAGATACAAGCAAGATACAAGGCTTAAGTCGCCAGTATAATCAAATGAAGTCATCCGAGGCGCCCAATGATCACGTGGAGCCAACGACAAGCGCCAGCTTACACGACGACAGCGACCAAATAGGGCAGACAATAAGTTGGAGTACGCCTCCCCGGTGCACGTCTGGCACTCCAGCCATTGCCACCTAGTAACCCAACCATGTCAGATACTCCTCCATCTCCAGCGACTGGGGCGCACTCTCCACCTCAAATTACCCGCCGCACTACCAACGGATTTACTGTGCCAGACCCGCCTCTCAAGAACCCACTCGAGACTGTGCCAATCGCAGCACACGATTCTCCCCGCGACAATATCCCAAATACCCCGCTATCCGTCGCGACAATATCCGCGTGTCTAGGTATACTATTCACCCTTGGGTCTGGTTTGTTTCTTTCTGGCGGCATCACTGGGAGCTGGTGGGCGACGTACCAAATTGGCTTTTTTGTGGCAGCCTGGGCCGCGTTCCACTGGGGAGAATTTGCCGTCACAGCGGGTTGGAACAGGGAAAAACTCAGCGTTGATTGTAAGTCTCAAAGCCCAGTAAATCGCGTGTAGCTAAACGAAATCTTGTTCTCCTTGCAGCGTTTTTACTCGACAATGGAAAGGAATACCACATGGCTCACGCTATTGCACTGACCGAATTCATCCTCACTCGTTTCATTTGGCCACAATCCAAGTCCTACACCATCATCTCCATCATTGGTCCGCATCGTTCTTTCTACTACCAGTCGCCGAGCTAACTCAGGTTGCTATTAATAGGCATCGCGGTCACTGCTCTCGGCCAAGCGTGTCGTTCGCTAGCAATGATACACGCTGCCGCCAACTTTTCTCATAGCGTCGCGACATACAAGATCACGACACATCGCCTGGTGACAGATGGCATCTACTCGTACGTTTCTGGGTCGATTTGTTGAATAGACACTCACGACATTGACAGCATATCGCGGCACCCATCCTATACTGGTTTCTTCTACTGGAGTTTAGGCACCCAGCTCGTGCTTCAAAACCCGATTTCGTTTGTCCTGTACCTTGTTCTTTTGAGGCGCTTCTTCACCTCCCGCATACGCTGTAAGTGATAATGGTTCCTTTGTCCAAATCAGACTAACACCTCGATCACTAGTTGAGGAATTTTACCTCGTCCGGTTCTTCGGAAAGGATTACGAAGATTACCGCACGAGAGTAGGAACGCTCATCCCGTTCATGAACTAGAACTTCATAGTCGCTTAAACTCATAGTACACGCCTTCTCTCGACTGGGTCTTCGTTCTACATGTAACTGTTTGAATAATTCGTCTTCAATCGCAAGATAATCTCAAGGGCACGCATAATACGCATAATCGCGACTGAACGCAAGGGATCATGGCATAAAGAACGAGATTCAACGTGCAAAGCATGGTGGGTGTGAATGACAAGGTAGTAATACAAACGAATTTGGTTCTTTTACTCCTGGTCCATGGTCCCCTTGTGGGAGACGTAAATACCGTCCAGGAATTTTCGGATATCCTTGTTCCTCACTCGGCAGATGCCCTGGATCGACGCTGCCGATTGGGAGACGTTCTGGACGTCGTTGCCCTCGAGGATGAGCTCGTCCTTTTGCGCCTTGGACTCGGCGATGATGACACCGTCAAGCATGGCAACATGCCTCACGAGCTATTCATCCCATTTAGCTCGGTCCAAACCACCCAACAAGCACGCATACCTTCTCGCCCAAGAAGTTACGGATCTCTACCTTTGTACCACCCTCCTGGATGATACAGTTGATAGGGAAATGCGCATAGACCGCACGCATCTTGTACCGGAATCCCTGTAATTACCCCCCAAATAAGGATTCATGCACCATACAGCCCAGCTTAAACACACACCTTCGTAACACCAGTAATCATATTCGTGATCAAGCTCTTGATCGTGTTAAGACACGCAACGTGCTTGCGCCCACCCTGCCACACTGCGAGGGTGACCTTGTTCTCCTTGCTCTTGACGAGTTGAATGTCCATGTTCACATGTCGGACGTTCTTCTGGAGCTTTCCGCGCGGGCCTGTGACGGTGATAAGGCGCGACTTGATCTCGAGAGTGACACCCTCTGGGACGGTAAGCTCCTCGGTAGATAGGACGTCGCGCATCTGGGAAGAGGGGGGTTGAGGTTAACTCTGTGGACGTTTTGGAGCCTGGGTTTGTCCATCCGAGTTTGGGAACTCGATCCAACCGTTTTGGCAGCCGTAGCAGAATAGTTTCCCCCAAAATGCTATATCTTTCTTTCTGTACTTCAGACATGCACGGATCCACTAACTCACTTTGACAGAGGGCCGGCTTTGAGGTCTTGAAGAGTGTCGAGGACGTTTTTCGGCCGGATGCCGTTGAATGCTTCCGATCCGCGACACACACAATTGGAAATTACAATCTAATCTTATCTCTCAAATTAGCACCTCGGTCGATCTCTCCCACTACCACAGACTACCACCGACAAAGTATTGTATTCTGTCAGGGCTGCTAGCGATGTCTACCGAAAACAAAGGTCCGATATGCCTTGTGAGGGGATCGATCAATATGGTAGGAATCTCGCGCGAATCTCGCTCTTGGATTGAACGGTTGCGATTGAATGCGCAAGCAGGATGAGTTCTTCCAGGTAAGTTCCATACGTCATAATGAAAGCATAACGGTATCGTACAGCCTGCATCTCAGGTACCGCACATCGTAAATCCAGGTCAATACACCCGTAGCAGGTCACGATATATGAGCGCTCACGATCTGGCCAATAGGCGAGACAATATCCTCTACTGGATACAGCCAACGCCCTGGAGGTAGGTCTGCAGATCTTTGAGAGACCTTAAAGCCTAAAATTACTAATTCACCGCACACGCAGGTAAAGGTTCGACGGCAGAACAATCCCCCAGATTTTAGCAACCCACTGACAAAACCCCCCACCCCCACACTCGATCCCGATTTGACCCCCTTGCCCTACCCGTGTCCTGCGTGCCTCTACCTCGTTCCGGATCGGCAACCAATCTAGGTGCGAACCAAGCCGTGGCAGTTGCAATGTCTGGTTCGGCAGTCGATTTCGCCGGTTCGGTCGGGAGTGACGGTGCATGGTTAAAGGTCTGTCGGTGTTCACGGTGTTCATGGTTTTCGGACCGGTCAGGGCTTATGCAGCTCGTGTATGCCAGGAATTTTTGAGAGAGCGGGGCGTTGGGACAGATTTGATGGTTGTGCATGATGGCCAGCCGAGCGGGAGGGCTATTATCCAGACGACACCGGATGGCGAGGTGAGGATCTCATGGCACGTAATATGAATAGGAGGCCCGGATGCCTTGAAAAGAGGCTAATAGAGGTTGATGCGAGAGTCAAAAGATAGCCTTTGCGGCACGGTTGGGAGCTCGGGCAGGGCCCGCCAACGACATGCTGGACATGGACGTAGTGGGGACTTGGTTGAGCGCTACGGCGACGCTGGCCGACTGACCGATCACGCATTCGCAGAACGCTATCTTTCTCTTCCCCGGGACAAATCACATTTCATACCCAAATGATAGACCGGTCCTCCAACCGTACCACACACACCTCCTGCTCCAGAATGAAATCCGGCTCTCGGATACGGTGGACACTTTACACGCCGCGCACCGGCAAGGTGTCGTGTCTATCTTCAACCCGTCACCGATGTTGTCGCCGGAAGAGCTACGGTCATTTCCCTGGGAAGAGCTTTCGGTGCTTGTCGTAAACGAGGGAGAAGCCAAGACGCTCCTCGACGCCCTGGGGGAGCGAGCAAATCCACCGGCTTCTGGGGGACCGGCGATTCTGGGCGCTCTTGCCTCGTTGCCGGCGCTCTCCGGCCTCTCCGGCATCGTGGTAACGTTGGGCGGAAGCGGCGCGGTTGCGGGCTTTTCAAATCCAGGTGGCCGAGAAACCTTTGAGCTGCCGGCAGCAAAAGTCAAAGTTGTGGGTAAGCGGCATTTCGGACAACAAGTTGCGGTGTCTAATCTTTGTGTCCGGAATTTAGACACCACAGGCGCGGGCGATACGTTCCTGGGATATCTATGCGGTAAATAGGCTAGACACGCCACGACCGTTACGCGTGCCTAATGCACTTGGTTCCAGGCTCTCTGATGCGCATATTTGATTTGGAATCAACTTCGCGGCTCAAACTTGCTTTGCAGACGAGCATCGTGGCAGCCGGAATATCGACGGAGAAAGCCGGCGCGATGAGCAGTGTCCCTTCGAAGCCTGAAGTTGACGTGCGGCTTGCGGTCTATCTGGATGAGCATAAAGTAAAATAGGGCCGCCTATCAGATTAAATATTTTATGCAGAGCAATGCTGTTCGCCTCTTTTGTGATTGGCAGGCTGTATGCGTGGATATGAAACTTTGGCCCAGTCGCCAACAAAGGGGTCAGTGGGCGCTTGCGACGATCCGCGGGTCTGAGTCAGCACCCGGCCCTTGAAGAGCGTGCGTTCCCAAGCTGTGTCCTGCCAACTTCTACCACATCCACCGCGTGGCCAGTCATCCAGTCTCTGTCTCTGCCGTTCGAACCCACAGTACAGAGTGTCTGTTACGAGTGAGAGTTCATCGCTCCGCAATTATTTTATCAGGGTTTGGTTGGTTCGTCCACGTCATAGAGGTAACTCGTAAGGGGACCACCTGCACACTCAGAGCGACCATCCCCGCTTCAAGCATGGCTTACGTCCGAGGCTATCCATCCCATCCGCATGTTGGCGGGTCGCACACGCACACGCAAACGTATCCGCCCCCTGTCAACCAGTATCCGGCCTTCTACCAGCAGCAACCGCCACCTTTCCCGGACAACATCCGCGACCCGATTGCGTTTCATCATATGTTCAACGAGCAACTGGCTGCGCTAACCTTCAACTCCAAGGCCATCATCCAACATCTCGGGTACATCTCGAAAATGTACGCCAACTCGCCCATGGCCCCGATAATCGCCGAGTCGATCGAGCGGCACATTGCAAAAGTGAGTTGTGATTTTGCTGACTTTGTCCAGCGTTGTCGTACGATGGGGATGGATCCGTTTTGTCTTGGTTTACGTTCTTCTATTATTTTTGTACTACATACAATTTCGAGAATTAGACACCGTAAGACCGTGTGGCCACCAAGGCAGTGCACTGCACCTCGATTTTGTTGTGGTAGCCCTTTTGGCCAGAACTTGGACTGCGAATTTGCTAGAACTTTTGCTGACTTGTAATTTGGCAGGTTTCGGCAGCTATCAAACTGCCGCCGTTTTATTTGTTGGACTCGATTGCGAAGAACATTGGGCATCCTTATATAACTTATTTTGCCAACTTTATTGTCCGTCTCTTCCTAGACACATATCATCTTGTTGATGCTCCAACGCGGGGCAAGATGGAGGAGATGTTGGTCACGTGGAGGACTGCCCAATACGGAAGAGAACTTTTTGGCCAAGGTCCTCAAGTGGCCATCGAGCGCGGCGTCTGGGGGAGCGGTGCTGCCGATAGCGATAGTACGGCGGGGCCGTCTAAGGTGAGTTTGGCTCGATATATCTTGGCTCGCTCGTTTCCTTATGCCTCGTCCCAGATTCGACCGAGTATCAACCAGGTCCTGCTTGAGCTCGACGTTACCCTGAGCAGCAAGGAGCGTCTGCTTGCTGTCAACCCCAATGACCAGGAGACCGCGTCCCATATTGAGGTATTGATTCAGGTGAGTAATTTACTCCTAATTTCGGCTTGTTCTAACATTCGTACAGCTCCGTAACCTTGTTCAGAGTCGTACGGCTTCGGATGATGAGTTGTCTGCGATCCTTACTCAGCTCCGTAGTCTTGCCAAGACATCGGCTGCTTCTGTCCCGCCACCCCAGCCTCCTGCTCCTGCTCCTGCGCCTACACCTCACTATTCGTACCCTTCTCAGCAACAGCCGAGCTTCTACCAGCAACCCCCATCGCATGCTCCGACGCCTGTACATGCGGCGCCGGCGCCAAGCTTTGATCTTGCGGCGCTCCTGCAGGTGGCATCATCGTCAACACCTACTCCTCCATCGTCACATCAGAGCAGCCAGCCAGCCGCAACACCGTCGTCCAGCGTTGTTCCAAGTGATCTTCTGAAGAATCTGATTAGTGCAGGACTACTCACGCTCCCGAGTACCGACCCAGCACCAGCCGAAAGCAAAGTTAAGAAGGAGGTGGATGCGCCAGCCGGTGGGAACAAGGAATACGATGACTTAATTATGGCGATAGATGTCCAGTTGACTCCTGCGAGTATCCAGAGGTGCGTTTTTAACCGATTTTGTGCCGAGTATGATCTGACTGGTTACAACAGAGAACGTCCCCAAATGGCAAATATACTGTACAGTCGTCTCCCTCTTCAATGCAAACAATGTGCGATGCGCTTCCCTGCTGGGGAGGCCGGCAAAAAGAGTATGGAAGACCATCTTGATCTGCATTTCAAGCAAAATAGAAAAGCAAGCCAGAATACCGGACGAGGCCATAGTCGAGGTTGGTTCGTCGCTCGAAATGTAAGTACTCTTTGATAGTGAAAATACTACCCGGCTGACAATCTGCATACAGGACTGGATCCATGGCGACCGGGACGCAGGCGAGAGTACGACAACCGTCAAAGCGCAGGCGGCGGCAGCTGCAGAACACCAAGTCAAGCTTCGTGCTTCGTTTGTAATCATCCCACCAGGCGAGGAAGCCAAGTCTGCAGTATGCCCCATATGCAAGGAATCAATCAAGTCCGAGTATCTCGAAGATGAAGAAGAGTGGGTGTGGCGAAACGCCGTGAATGTAAAGGGCCAGGTTCGTCACTCGCGGCCGTTGTCGTCTACCACCCAGCTCAATATACCGCTCTGGACTCAGATCTACCATGCGACTTGCCATGATGAGGCTGGACAAGCAACGTCGCTTGTGTCGCGGTTACGGTCTGAGATGGGCGCTGCCAGTGGCATGACCCGCAGCCGTTCACTAACCCCCGAACGGCTACCAGCATCGCCGCGCAGTCCTGGTGGTGTGGGCAAGGTCGCCGGTGTAAAGCGCAAGGTCGAGGATGAGGTCGCGGTGAAGCTCGAGCGTGGCGTGCCCTCGCCTAAGCGCGTGGCGGTATGATGGGTTTCTTGTGCATTCACATGGATTTCGTTTCTGAATGCATTAGCTTATTTTATTGTTTCGGTATTTTTCGGATTGTAATCATGTACCAAGACATTCTCTTGCTCTCTGGAATTTTGTTAGACTTTACGTATGAATCGCATGTTCGTTACTCCAAAAATCTATGCAAAACTGTGTTGAAAACTGAGAGTGCAGCAAGAGTTCGACGAAATATCGATTGGTTTTGTTTATGAGACAGCAGATGGTAGAACAAATAAATCAATTACAAACACACAAGACCAAGTTGGCTCTAGAGCTTTTCTTGTCCTTCGAAATGCTCATATCTCGTATCCTAACGCTGTCTCCCAAGTCTTTACCATGAGGGCACCAACTGCGGTTTCCCTATCCACCACCAACGCATCGACAAACATACGCAGCTGTGGGACGTACTGTTTCACGTTGAGCCTGCGTGTAATAGTGATAGTGGAGAAACAACTCACTGCTCGGCAGAATTGACGGTACCATCCCCAGCATTCCCATGCGCTCCAGTGCTCGTGGGTCCATTCACTCGCCGGAGCCAACGCGGGAAGCCCCGCCACGGTGAGGGCATTCACGAACCCGGTCACCGCGCTCTGGAAGACTTTCTTTTGGTCCTTGGTGAGCGCTTCAAGCGCCTTTTGAGCGTTTACCAGGCTCTGAGAAGTGGGCATCTCAGGCTCGGCGGGGACTGCACAACGACACGAGTAAGGTGACAGAAAAAGTACGGTGGAGTAGACATACCAGTTTGTGCATCCCCATCAACGTCCATGCCCATCCCCCCAGCATTCGCGATAACCCGCGCACGCCTATCTTCTTCCTCTTTGCTCAACGCAGCCACTCGCCGCTTCGCACCGACCACACGCCCGTTGGCCTTGTTCAACGCCGCCTCGACGACACCCCACTTCTCCGCGCTCAATCCCTCGCCCTCAAACGCATGCTCAATCACGTCGCTTGGGTCGATGATCTGGTACTGCATCAGCTTGTCGAACACGATCCCGATCATCTGCCCGTTTCGAGCCCAGTACTCGCTCGCAGCGCACAAAATTGAGCGAGCCTTTTCTGTATTCTTTTCCATGGCAGCTCCAGAGCCCGAGTCGCCACGTAAAAGCGGAAGGTAGCGTTCAACGGCGTTGAGAAAGTGGCTGAATGAACGGGAGCCGACGTGCAAGAGCGTTTGCATGACCATGTGTTGGACTGGGACGGAGTGGGGGAGTCGGGCACAGTACGCGGCAACCTCATCGGATTTGGAGCGACCTTTGATCAAGGAGAGGAGCTCTTCGGCGTTTTCGAAGTTGGGATGATCTGAGATACCAACTACATAAGTTGCTGCATGTACGAGGAATAAAAGGACAACTTACTGGGGTCTTCATAAGCGAACGTGGGTCCAGGAGCTTGAGCAGGAAGCACACCCGCCTCTGGGTCGGTCATTGGCTCGGGGAGAGTTTTGGCGACGCGGTCATAGTAGGACAAACGAATCTCAAAATCCACTACACGTCGCATCAGTTGGCGTCTTGGGTGGTGGGCAGGCAACGCTAGGTCGGGCACCCTGCAAGAATCGCGGAGTCAAATCAGTCGGGTGGTATGGAAATACTGGAAATAAAAAGGTACCATTCTTTCCACACCCACGCAAAACCAAAGTTGCTCATATGCAACGCAAACCACTCGGCATACGACTGTGCGAGTCCGACGTCCAACCCGGTCATGCCATCTCCAACTGGATCGTCGCTCGCAAGGAGCGCGTACATCCGGCGGAAGCTCTTCCCGACAGCAGGACCAACTGTCTGTGGTGAGAGCTTGCAGAGCTCGTTGATGAGTGCGGCGTGGTACATGAGCTTGAGAGTCGGACGGGGGAGGTGGAAGAGTTGTGAGAGGATGGCCTGGGTGAGTAATTCATTCATGTAAGTGAAAGTAAATTCTGTGATGATTGGAGCGCACCTCGATCAAGCAGTTTTGTAATATTATCCCGGTTCCTTCTCGGTCACCCTCCGGGCGGAAGGTACCAATTGACAGCCAGCGGTGAACATCCATGAGAATGCGTGCACCCTCTTTACGATTAACCTCGTAAATATTGATCATATCGACGAACAACGTCCGAAGTGTGTATCCAAGTGGGGTTGCAGGCGACGGAGTCAACTAGTAACCAACAAAACGATCAGCACACCTCTACTGAAACTAAATCAGCCCGTTCTCACCTCTTCATCGTACATCCGAATCGACCACTCAATACCCGTTTCCTCGCCCTCCTTCTCAGCACCCTCCACTTCTGGTGGAACAAGTACAGACGGAACATCCATCCTATCCTCTGGTGCAAGCCTCAAAATCTGCGGAATCACGCTCGACTCGGTCTCGGGCTGGGGAATACACACGGGGAGCGCCCAGCTGTCTTGCGCCAAGAGATCGAGAGAGGTAAGCAGGGATCCCAAAAGTTCATGCGCCTTTTCAGAGAGTTGAGCCGAGGGAGGGTCGAGTGGAAGAGATGGGAAGGGGTAGTAGAGTGCGCGTGTGGCGGGAGATATGGAATCATGGTATGATCGAATGGCGGTGACAAGGTCTGAGACGGCTGAGGCGTAGGCTGGGTGTAGTGCAGAGCCAGCCTGAAACAATCATACGTATCGTTCAGTTGGAGAAATAATTGACGAAGTTAGCGTTTGGACGCACCCGAATAAGACCTTCCCCAATACAGCGAGCGGCGTTTGTTGCTCGTGACTGAGACACACCAGGTTCGTCCAGCACGACAGTATATGATTGCAGTAGAGCGACAACAGACTCGGCATTGATCATCCCCAAGTTGGTGAGATGGGCAAAGAAGATTGTCTAAAAGCAGACAAGCGGTCTAGCCAACAAAGATAACAAGCGAGAGGCGCACTCACGAAAAACCTGATGTCCCGCCATGCAAGCGCATCCAGAGAGGCCTGGAAAGCTTTGAAAAGATCTTCAAGCACCGGCCGAGTGAGATTCGCTGCGCCAGATGTTGGGGTATCGTCTTGCAGGTTACCAGACGACACGATGGCGAGCAGCGTGGCATAGTATGGAATTTTATGTGGCTCCTCGCATATGCTATAAATTCAAGTGAGCATAACATGGGAATAACCCAGGACGATGGCACACACCCGACTCTAAAACCCTGGGCTACAGCAGACGCGTCGGCGGGAAGTTTGTCTCGCAGGTACTCGGCAGCCTTGGAGAGCTCGTCAACGGGTGTTGGGTCCTTTTACAATGTCAGAACTTAAAGTACACAGAACAACCACCAAACTTACATCCGAGTCTCCAAACTTGACAATAGCCCGCTTTATCTTGACTTCTGGGCGCTCTGGCGGTGGATGCTGATGCCTGGGACCTCCTACCAAGCCGAGTGAGCACCCACGGCCATCCACAATATTCAAAGCATACCTCCACCCCCTCCGCCTCCTCGCCGTCGTCCCCCTCCTCCATGCCGCGGGCCGTATCCTCCGTAGTTCATTGTGGTAGTGACAGAAGCAAGTTTAGCGTCGTTCGGCGCTTAGTGTGGGGGGTGTTCAAACACGTCTCCGCACGGATAAACAAAACGCGGGGTGACAAATGAATCCTGACGTCAACTTCACTATGCAAGGATTTACTGGACATAAAACGACCGTGTCGTCGGGCGCATCGGTCTACTGTCAGTACCGTCGCAGTTCCAATCCAGAAGCTACGAGCCGGCCGTTGCTGCTGCTCATCCATGGATATCCTCAAAACCATTTAATGTGGAAAGAGTTTGTCAAGGGACTCCCCGACGACTTTAACGTTCTAATTCCCGACCTCCCCGGGTAAGTTTACCGCTTGAGCCTGTACACCCTGACCGACCAACTAACCCTGTTTCATCCTTGCAACTACATTTAGCTACGGAAATAGCACTAAATCCCCCTCTGCCGACGGCTCGAGCCGTGCACATTCCAAACGAGCATGGGCTCAGGACATCATCGAAGCTGCGCGCCAGACCCACGACCCGTCTAACCAAGGGCAAAGCCTGAAACTCATCGCGTTCGGACACAATCGTGGAGCAAGACTGGCATATAGGATGGCACTCGACGCGCCGGGGGTAGTCGTCGGATTAGCGGTGCTGGACATTGTCCCGACATCGTTTATGTGGGCAAAGATGAGTTTGGAGGAGGGAAGACACGAAGAGACGAGAAAGAGCCATCATTGGGTGAGTTCTTACAATTATGGTGTGGGCGTAATTTAACCTGTCGAACAGGTATTCTTGGCTTCACCCACTCCTCTGCCCGAGACACTCATCTCCAGCCAAGCAGAATTCTATTATACGCATACTATCAACAGTTGGGCGGGAGCCACCGCGAGAGACGCTCAGAAAAAAGCTGGAATTACGCTTCTCGACTGGCAAAAAGACAGCATCGCCCCGTTCCTAACCAAGGACAAGGCCGCATACGATCGCATTGTGTCAACCTGCGAAGATGTGGGCCCAACTCGCTTCCTCAAAACTCCCAGCTGACCGACATCAAACTAATTATAACAACGTTTAGTACAGAGCAGGGTCGACTGCTGACGTTGAAGATGACCTCGCTTCGGGCATCGACCCAGCCAGGTTTGAACGGAACAAGCAAGACGCGGGGGCTAGTGGGGTTGAAACACACATCCCCGTCTTTTCCGTTCCTGTGTTAGTGCTCTCGTCAGTGCACCTCCGCCGGCGATTCCCCGTGGACGAAATCTGGAGGTCATTGTGCGTGAAAGACGGGTTGGTGAGTTTACAGATTGGGGATGATGGCATTGGCCACTTTTTTGTGAACGAGGCGACAAAGGAGACGTTGGAAGGTACGATTTCGTGGTTGAATCAGTTCAAGTAGCTGCTGTACGCTGTCAATCAACTTCAAATTAAACTCTGCATTGAAGCGCGAAACTCGGTCCTTCAGCTTCCCCACTCCTCTGCCGGAATAAAGGTCATCCAAAACGTATCCCATGCATGCTTCCACCCGGGCAGCGCTCCAAACAACCCGCTCCCTTCAACATTCCCGGCGACCACGTTTGAAAACTTCCATGCGCCTGTCGTATTGCGCCCACAATGTGTTGGCAAGTGCTCCACGACTGCCCTTGCAAGTCGTTTGCTGCGATGTTCGTGGAACACGAACAGGATACCGACAGAACAATCAGCATGCAAGAAGCCCCACGCGACAGGTATGCCGGTACCGGTGGCCCTGATGCATGTCGAATAGGGTAATCTGGATAGGGTGTATGCGTTGGTTCGGGGCTCCTTGCTAGTCTCGACTATGCGGGGAAGGTCACCTGGTGTGAGGTGATCGATGTAATACCCAGCTGGTACGGCTGTAGGCGGGGTCTGGACGCTAGGCGACAGCGGAGGCAGGACCCATTGTGCGACAGGTCCTTTGGAAACGTAAGAGGTATTGGTGCGTAGAGTGTCGACCCAACGGGCATGAACGGCGCCAATGCGACGAGAAGTGCCAGCAGGTAGCTGACTCATGTACGACTTGACAAACGCATACATGAGCTGGGAGTCCTTTGGGTCGTCTTTTCCTTCGGTCCGCTCGCTGGAACAGTAGATCCGCCCCTGGTCACCGCTATCTTTCCCTCCAGTCATGTGCGTCAGCACGATAAAGAACGGGTGAGCACCATTCGCCTGCTCCTGGATGAAATGTGTAGTCTGAGCCGGCGCAAACGAAGTATAAATTTCTGTCACTTTGCCCAGAGTAGACAGCGACCCCAACACGGTCAGCGCATGGGGTAAATGTGCACTTAGAAGCAGGGCAAGGTTGTCGATCTGCAGGAGGGGGTAGCGATACGCCATGGTGGTTGGGAGGCGCTTGCGATTTATTTAGTTTCAATTTATTTAGCATTGACTCGTGAAGATGCCGCGTGGCCGATTAGTATTAGCAAGGATCGACAATTCTAATTGGAATCGACCAAGTGACAAACGAAGCCGAGGATCAAAAACGGCAAGTTTCAGTCCACATAACCTGCCTCTGCCTCATCCCGACCACCACCTCCTGTTACTATGCCCCCCCACGCGAGCTCGAGCGCGGCCCCCCACCCTCCCAAGGTCGAGCAGGTTCTCCACGTACGCGCCAAATCTATCTTGTCGTGCACATTTGGTCGGTCTGCCGCATCGAATCGCTCTGCCGTCGCCCCGCCTCCTTCATATCAGTCTGTCACCGTCGATGGTGTCACCGCGCTTCTTCAGCTCAACTCTCGCGACGGCACCGTCCGCACTGTGGGCAGCGTGCACTGGAATCCACCAAGTACAGATACAGACGGTGCGGGCAAGGACAGGGACAAGGACAAGGCCAACCGCGGCGGACGGGTCCTCATAGGCGAACATACCAGTGACTTTTCAGACGTCTTGCGCAAGAACAAAGGCATCGGCAAAGACCTCATGCTCAAGTGCGCACCTGCCCACCTTCTTCTAGCCTACGCCCTCGACTAACCGTACGCTGATGTGGCAGGTCCGACGTACGCGCCGTCCACCTTCCTGGCTTGGACGGGTCTGCTCCCCTGCACTTTCAGCGCGTGGCGATGCCTTCGGGCGGGTTCCCCTACACAGTCTACACTATCGCCGACATGTCTCTTCCTCCAGGCCCGACGCATGCACACATCTGCGTCGGCCAGCTCACGATCAAGCGAAGCGCGAAACCCCGGACCTCGTCCGCATCTGGCAGCGTTCCCTCAATCCTCCCATTCTTCACCTCGAGCCGCAACCAACTCAGGCCATCTGCTAACCCCACCGCCCCGGCTGGGCCAGAACAGTCCCCGCCCGGTGTAGTCGTACGTCTCGAGCTCCGAACGCGGGACAAGGCCCTCATCGACAAGATTGTCTTTAGTTCTTTGTTGATCGTGGCTGGCAAACACCCGGTCGAAGCCGACAGGCATGTCGAGTTCGATCGGCCAGTCGCAAACGAGTGGGACGCTCCGCCCGCGCTTTCCACGCTCGCTACCCCTGATCCTTCGAGCGAGCATTTGCCCATGGATGATGCTGTCCCCCCTGCGTACCAGGGCGATCATTCGTCCCAGAGGCACTTGCTGGCTCCAGATAGCACTCAGGACTTGGTCGGGCCTGACCCATTTGGGATGCCGGGACCTGGGCCGAGCGCCGTTGGAATGGCTGCGCATGCCATGAGTGTCATGAGTGTCCATTCAAGCGCTGGTAGTTCTCAATCTATCACCAGCGCTGCATAATTTTTCCTAGTGTTGTCAAGTTTCGGTTGGATGCCGTTTTACGCCCTAGTTTCTACTTCATTTGGGTCTCTGGTACTACCCAACGTTGCTTTCTGGTCCATAATTTCTCCTCGCCCCTTGCTGCATTTCCCCAAGGTATTGTATCTCGGAATTACCTATGAACATGTCAATTTACATAACATCATCCCCAACCCGAATCTTTTCGGACTTGCGCTAGTCTGAAACGGCCACAACACGCAATTTAACCTGATTATCCAGCAGGGTTACGATGGCGGCATATATCCTATCACGGCCCTAGATGGGTTTCTATATTTGGCCACAGATCGACGAGACCGACCTAGCTTCTATTTTAGATCGACACGGTTATAACACCCCAGGCACAGCTCGTTATTCCTGTGTCCTTGACCGAAAGCTCGACCTTTGTTCATGAGGGGTGTTGTCTAATTTATGATCAAGGTCCCGGTGGGATAGGATACAGTATATGCGTGCCTGCTCGCTGTCTACCACACTACGCCCTCCCAATCTCAGTCAGGATCTCCTTTCTCCTCAACTCTCCAACCTCCCTAAATCCTGCGCTAACCATCTCAAACGAGCCCGTGCCCGCCGACAGAGCTCGTAATCGATTCGAATAATCCAACATCCGACTCAATGGCGCTATCGCATGCACAGTCCTCTTCACCCCCGCGCCGCTCGGTTTGCTCGATCCAGACGCACCCAACACACCCGAAGCAGGGCTGACCAGCGCAGGAGGGATGTACACCCCCGATGCGTCAAACGCCCCAGTGTCGGTTCCATCGCTTCCTGCGTCGAGTCCGAGGTCCGCAATCTCCCCGCCGCATTCTGCCAGGTCTTTGACGACTTTTCCGACAGACTCTTCGCCCACGCGTACACGAACGCTTACAAACGGCTCCATCACAGCTCCAGGTCCGGCTTCTTGTAGAGCAGCACGTAGCGCATGTGAGCCTGCGCCTGCCGCTAACGGGTTCGTAATGTTCGTTGGAGGAGCTTCCAGAATGGTGATGTGCGCTTGGGTGACAGCGAGGGATGTATGCGGTGATGCCGAGAGTGCGGTTTGTATACCAAGGAGCACGGGATCGACGGGAGCGATCGTAGTTTCGGATGACGTAGCAGGGGCTTGCAAAAAGGCACCAGTATCGGAGCAAACGATATTTCCGCCCCATGTAGGGTCCCCTTCTCCTTCCTCTTCGTGCAGCGTACGCACAGCGAGCTGCACGCGCGCAGCCACTCTTATCCCACCCACGTCCCGCTCCAGCACCTCGTCTACCTGCACACCCCCACTCGTAAACCCCTCCCGATACGTCACCCTGCGCTTCCCAAACGAGGCGCGCACGCCCCACTCGTCGCGCAGTCGACCTTCCGCGATCTCCAAGTGCAGCGCACCCAGCGCATGGATGAGCGTCTGGCCCTCGGTCTTGTCTTCAGTGATACGGAGCGACGGGTCTGTGCGAGCGAGTGCCAAGAGCGCGTCAGAGACCGGCTGGATGTCGGCATGCGCCTGGGGGATGACTGATGCGGATATCACGGCTGGGGGAGGAACGATCGAGCGGAGGGCTAGCGAGCCGGGTTGCGCAGTGACCTTTCCCTTGGCCGCTTTCTGCTGGCGATGAGATTGGTGCTCCAAAGCCGCCGCTACCAGCGTATCCCCCGTGCGGGTATGCTTCAGGCCTAGGATGACCCCGACAGAGCCAAAAGGCAGCGCGTCAACCTCTCGTGGTTCATCCGCATACAGCAGGAGGATTTTGGAAATACGTTCCTTCTCCTGGGTAGTAGTATTGACGAGTGTGATGTTTCGAGTAAGACAACCTGGAACGATCATTACTACGATGAACGAGCAGCACAGCGAACAATGTACCAGAGTAGACTCGCACGAATGTCATCCACCCTTTTCGCTTATCCCATGCAACCTTCCAAGCGAGCATCTGAACTTCTGCGCCAGACTCTACTGCGCCTTCCAGGCGGACATCCCGAGGACTAGCCAGCAGTTCACCAACGTAATCCATAAGCAGCTTGGTACCCACATGCTTTGCCGCAGCACCACAAAAAACGGGCAGGATCTCTCGCCGAGCAACCAGTGAGCGAAGTGCAGCGATAATGTCTAAACTCTTGACCGACAAGTACGGCGAAACATCAGGTGAAGACTCTAGCAAAGCCGACTCGAGGTCAGGAGAGCGGAGTGATAGGCAATCAAGCAACGCTTCCCGGGCGGGCAACAGGTGAGCAGCCAGCGGGTGCGAGGGTGGAATCAAGGGGTGTTCAGAAAGCGCTCTTTCAGTCGTAGGCAACGGCACTCGCTCAGGTTCGGCGCTTGAACCGAGTTGGGTCGGCCAACGCCAGACTTCCCACTTGACAAGATCGATCAAGCCTTGGATTCCAGGTTCCCCACGGGCATAATGCCCAGGATCAAATGAAGCAACAGGCAGGGTAAGCAATGTCGGCGCAGGGTGAAGTCGATGGGCCAAGATGGAAGAAATAGAAGCTGAGAGGGAAGCACCGGGCCGATCCAGTTTGTTTATAAACATGAACCGAGTTGGGACCTGGTGTCTGTAAAACAAGAGTGAAGAAAACGTAAATGATTTATCATGTAAACTTACCATACCTGTCCAGCTGACTCCACACGCCTTTGGTCTGGCTTTCAACTCCTTCAACGGCGTCCATAAGCACAACCGCACCGTCCACCACACGACTGGCACTTTCCACTTCCATGCCGAAATCAGCATGACCAGGAGTATCTATGAGATTAAACGTCCATTTTTTCCATGTAACAGGAATACTCGCAGACTGGATGGTGATTCCGCGTTCTCGTTCGGCGGGGAGAAAATCTGTCGTAGTGCTTCCCGTGTCGACAGTGCCAGCTTCTGGCTTGTAAGACGAGGCGGCTAATATGGACTCGGTAAGGGTGGTCTTCCCAGAATCTGAACAATTGTGAGTGTTTGCTGTTCGAACGGGGCAACTAACGTGACGAACCTATGTGAGCTAAAAGTGCTATATTTCTAACATTTTCCGGGTCTGACGAGAGCGTAGCACTCGGCGCAGTTGACAGTAGCCTAACGTTTTTAGCGTAGTTATGGGGGCGCAGTGCATACGACCCAATGCGCCTGCCCAGCCGTAGCATGGCAGGAGCTCCCGGACAAAATCAAGGTTGGCTGAAGAACAAATGAAAGTTGCCACGGTATGTAAGCGCCAACAGTCACGTGTAGGTTTTTCGACACCGCTGAATCTGCGCTGAATTCAAAACCACCTTGATACCTAACTAGTAAAATCCAGTCAAGAGTTGACTTCACATAATGGTACATACAGCATAATCGTTTGCTGCCAGAGCATACTACGTACAAAATGATACGAAAGCAATGAAAAGCATTTCAGACCAACTTTTCTTTCAGTTTCAGGCAGACCAAGACACAATCGAGAGGCAAAGCAGAATAGGGGATCAAGTAAAGCAGTAAGAACGAAGTGCCAAGACATACAACTGAGCAAAGGTATCAGCATTAGCTCCAGGAACTGGATTTGAGTTAGGGCTGCATTGATTGGTGGCGCCTAAAAGAGGCAAGTCGAAGAACGGTGGCGACCACGGCTCCCCGTCGTTGGCTTCGAACCACTGGCGTTGCCAGAAGCTTGCTGCACATACTAACAAAATCCATGAGCCATGTGACCTTACGAGGCGCAAATACATTTCGTACTTTTTTACGTTGAGCCCGCTCCCACTGGACGTATGTAGCGTGGTGATATGCTCTGGTGTACTCTGCATCAGAGGATGCGCGATCACGGCGGCGTTTCTCCTCCCGAGCAAGAGCGCGGTGCCATTTACACCAATGGGCATACCTGTGCAATAGTCTACAGTCAAGTGTCGGATTACGTAGCTAAAGAGCTTTTACGTACCAGTAGTCGACATCCTGGGGATAGATATACCCATCGTACATGGCCACAAACGCAGCATCCGACTGTAACGCGAGGGTCAGCCATCGTCTGGGATCTCAAGGTGCATCTTACAGTTGAAGGTTCCCCAGCAGTCGGTGGCCACTTGGCAGACGCGTCTCGACGATCCGTACGACTGCACTCCAAGGCATACTGCATACCGTACCAATCTGAATCTTCCTGAGCCGCGAGCTCATCCTCCAAAGCAGTCTCCTCGGCCTAGAATTCGTTCTCATTAAGCGGCTGAAATGTATGCGACAAGGTTAACCCGTACTCACGAGCACTGCCTCGGGCTGTTTCCCTTTTTTAACTTCTTCACGCTCCTCACGATGGCCCAAAGATTCTTGACTACGGGAATCGCAGCTTGTCGAGTACCCGTCGGTATGGAGACTGCTGGCCGTGTTGGACGGCGACAAGGGCGGCGTCGACATGGCCATGTCATACACATCGCCAGCAGCAGAAAATTTGCCACCGTGGTGGGGAGCCATCTCAAACTGCGCCTGCTCTTGAGACATGTCCTGGTTCATTTTAGGGGTCAAGTCGTCGTACGCGCCCCCGGCGATAGCCTGGAGACTGTGGGCGCCAAATGTGCCGTCGTGCTCGATGGCGTCTCCATACTCGCCCAGGTCAACGAGACTGGTATCTCCCATGGCGACAAATTCAGCGTCATAGTGGGTCGACATTTTGTAAATGGGTTTTAAACAGGAATCGAGTCGGGTGAATCAAGTAGTGTGCGCCTTTTAGAGGTTGGTCGTGTTGGTGAGAGTGATTCGTGCGCAGATGTCAGCCGTAACGGAGAATGGGTGTGGCAAAGTAAAGGAGGTGGTGGTTGAATTTATGTTCCGGTCCTCGGGGAGGTGGAGCCCCCGCATCAGGGGGCCAAATAACTAGACCCAATCAATCGTTACTCTATTTGGACGCCGCCCCTATCGAGTCTCCTGAACACCTGGTCCAATGCATTGAATGGGGATAACCAAACTAGTATTACATGCGCCGCGTGTATCAATAAATAATCTCAAAATAGAACTTATTCTCGGGCTTTCATAAACGCCTCGAGCTCCGCATCCAAGTCGTCCTGCGTGCGCTTTGGCCGTTCGGACCTCTCCCCCCGACGTCCGCCGTCTCCCCTCCCTCCTCGCCTGCGAGGTAACGGCGCAATTTGCCTATCCTTCCTCGGCCCCAGGCGGTCGCGCAACGTAGACACCATGTCCTCCCCACTCTCTTTTCGCCGCGCCAAATCGTCCAGTTCAGCATCTAGCGCCTCGGCGCGCTGCTTTTCCCAACTCTCCGACTCGTCACCCGCCTCGCGCCTCCGCTTCATCTCGTCGAGCTCGGCATCAAGATCCATATCGTCCCCCTCCCGCCCGCGCAACCGCTTATTCTGCCCTTGCCCCTCGTGGGCTTGATACCACTCGCTCCGTTTCCGCGCACCGCGCAGTTTACGGTCCCCGAACCGTGCCCACCGCACACGCATGACGCCCGAGAGCGCCGTTCCCCGACTGAGGTTATGGTCCAACTGAGCTTCGGGCGGCCACAGTTTTTTCGGTACAGGATGCGCGGCAACAAGGTTGTCTGCCGTGTCGGTGGGTTCTTTGGCAAGAGCGGATAGAGAAGTTTGTGCCACTTTTTCGGTTTCAAATATGATGACGGTTGTCCGGTCGTCGACCCATTCCAAACCTGGAGTGCGAAATAAGCGGGGTCTCGCAGCAGCGTGGAACACCACGCACTAGTTGGAGGTTTGTCGCAGTATACGGCAACATACTCGAATATCTTCTCCGTGGCAAGCTTTGAAATGGGCTAGAATCGTGGGTGAGATAGTGGCCTATTGAATACAGGTTAGGCGTACCTCTCCATGTAGCAATAACGCACCCGGTCGCCGCTTATCATCTGATAGCACATCAGCGAGAGTTGGAGACCGGCAACACGACACTCACCATCAGGATCGACATGTTCATCAGTCTCTTCGACTGTATCAAGATGCCTTTTCCGCTTCTACGTAAGGTGCTGTCAGCCCTAAAATGGCTATACTCGAACTGCTACACGCACCTTGCTCAATTTCTCCTCCAACAACGGTGCGTGATCCTCCAACAAGTACACCTTCCTTAAGCTCGAAGGCGCCTTTTCCCCGTCTCCGTACAGTGCCTCTGCCAGCTCCTCCGTCTCATTAAACTCGGCTTTAGATTCAGGTTGGTCATAGGGAAAGACGAAATCCAAGGGTGCCTCTTTGGAGGATTCAAGTAGATCAGCGTACATAGGCATGGCGACTCTGAGTATAGCCAAGGCTCAAGCGAAAGCAAGCCGGTGGTCGCTCACAACAGGTGTCGTACTCCCGTAAGCGCCAACCCCACACTCGTCACCGCGCTGTTTGTCAACACGAACCAACAAAGGGATGCACAACAATCCTATAGACAAGTCCGTTGGTAACACACAGCGCAGTCAGAGTCACGGTGTACATTTTACTGAGACAGTGGGATGGGATGGGAAAACTCGAGAGGAAACAGAGAAAAAATAATGACATATACACATGAAGCAAAGTGCGATCGGCATACATGATCTAGGACGTCGAGTACGCATGCATGTGTCTCAGACAAAATGGGTCGCAGTGGGTTGATGGGGGATTGCACTGGTGGAAACAAGAGATATGAAAACTGGCACTCCCGCAGATGGGCACGCAAGGCCGGCGATCATACGCAATAGAAACGGAAGTCCAAGAGGATCGACATGGAAGAACACAGCAAAATGAAGTTTTAGAGGCTTAAAGAAATTGCGAGGCATAGAATCAATCCAGGCCTCTGTACAGGAACCACACGGCGATGTGCGCCCCTGCCGACCGACTGCCTATTCTCCCCACTGTTCGAAGCCATGCCCGGAGACGATGGCAACGGAATTCATACCAAAAGCATAGCTTGAAGATCCCTTCATCGAAGTAAAGGCGTCGTCCTCGAATGACGGCAACGCAATTATGCGACCCGAGTTCGCAAACGCCCGGGGTACACTTGCCTCCCTGGAGTGGAAGCCAGAAGGCTTGGCGAGACCGTACGACGGCTTCAAACCAGGGTGTGCGGGTGCGAGCGCAGATACGCGCGGGTGGGCGGCGCGCGCGGGGAGTGAAGCGCGCTTATCGCCCGGCTCGGGAAGCGGCGCAAAGTGGACCGCGCGGGGGGAAGGCGTCAAGGACGTCGGTCGCCGCGATGGAACAGTCAGGCCCGGTTCTCGCGCATCAACCCCTGCCAAGGGTGTGCGCCTTGGCGCAGAACCCGGTGCGAACCCCGCGGGATGCGATACCGACACACTGATGCTCTGCGCACGGCGGTGGGTGCGCGCGCCGGCTTTGCCGCTCCGCGGTTGCCCGCTCAGGTCGTTCCCAAAGGTCATGGTCGGAATCGGCTTCGAGATGCGTCCGGCAACGGCATCGGCAAAGCTTTTGCTGGGCTGAGTCGCAGAAGGAGAAAAGATTGTCGACAGGACGATCTTCGGCGTGTTGAACAGAGCAAGTGGGGCAGGTCTGGGCGGATGACCATCGGCACGCTTGTCGAGTGACAGGTCCGACATCGCCCTGATGACGGGCACATGCAGCTCCAGCTTATCGGATCCGTCTTCGTCTTCCTGCTCCTCCATTATCGTGCACCGGCTCCTGAACGATGCCGGGGGCGGCTGGAGTTTGAACGTCGGGGCAAGCGCGACACGGCGAGAGCGCAGGGCGACGGGCGGCGGGAGCGCAAGATGAGGCACTGCGTGTGGGGGCTTTATGGACGGATTCATAGCTGCATCAAGGTTAGGCAGTGGCGAGGGCAAGGAAAAGGGGGTCGTGGGCGTCGTTGGACTGGGGGAACTGCGTTGAGCTCGGCGTCACACGAGCAGCAATCTCGACTCACATGGAGGATGCAGTCGTCGAAGGCGATGACATGACAAGGCTAGGGGCGATCTCGAAAGTTTTCGGACGGGGTGTGCAGCTCCACTGGAGACGCGGAAAAGAACGTATGGACTGTACAAAGAGTGTGGGGTGCTTGCGGGCGGCGGTGCGTCTGGAGGACACGGCGATGGGGGAGACTGGGTGAAGAAGAGCCTTCAAGCGCTGATCAGACCGAATGAACTCTTTGCGCCTGTATGCCACATGCCACCCAATTTCAGCTCCACGTGGATGCCCACTCAACTTGCCAAATTTGGACGCCTGAAATTTCCCAAAATGAACTGCATATAATTGCCTGCGGAGCCTCGGTCTTTTCTCTCTGCTATAAACCACACGCAGCCATGAACAACTTGCTTGCTTTCCACCCCCAAAAGCCACCCGACCACCACCATGCGCCCCCTCCTCCTCCTCGGCCTTTGGGCATCCGTCTCCTTCAGTCGGCCCATCGCCGAACCAGACAACGAGCCCATTCCCATCTTGGTCCTTCCACCTGGCGCACTTGATCATACAACAGCCAACAGGGTCCCCGCCCACCCCTCCAAGGGCTTAATTATCCCGTTGCTCGATTCAGACTCGGAATCTGGCCCAGCCCCAACCGTCGCACGACAAGGTGGCCCGACACTACTGGCGACCACGCTAACTGTATCCAGAACGCCGGCAACCGCGACAATTCATGTAGTAGCAGAGACCAGGACCGTCACAATCACCGTCCAGAGCCCGCCGACGCCGACGCCGACTCGGGCTTCCGCTCCCGCTTCAACATCGGACGAGGACAAACCTATCATGGCGACTTACTTCCCGGATTGGACAGGGGACGAATTTCCACCCGAAAAAGTCGATTTCAACCGGTTCGCATGGGTCGATTTCGGTAAGTCTACGTTTCGTCTAATCACGTCAGATGAGATGACGGAGCGCGCATGTGCCTTAAAAGCGTTTGCCGTACCCGACGCGAATCGCCAACTCAAGTTCACGTCAGATGGCTCGGAGGACTTGCTCCGGCGACTTGTCTCTGCTGCACATGGGCACGGAAGCAAGGTCAAGCTTAGCGTCGGCGGTTGGACTGGAAGCAAGTGAGTAGCTGTTTCAGGGGTTGAAACTGCGTAAATTAACAAAATTGTATTATGGTAGCCACTTTTCAGACGCCGTATCAAATGACTCTAACCGGCGCGAGTTTGCCAGGAACATCGTCGTGATGTATCACCGGTTCAATCTTGATGGTATAGACATGTATGTCGTCCAATACCCCTGTCCCTGCTCCGCCTTACAGACGACATCTAGTGACTGGGAGTACCCCGGAATGCAAGGCGCGGGGAACAACAAAGTCTCACCCTCGGACAGCGCCCACTTTCTCACGTTCCTCCAACTCCTCCGTTCTCAGCTCCCAGCCAGCGCCAAGATCACCGCCGCGACCCAAGTCACGCCATTCATCGGGTCCGACGGCGAACCCATGAAGGACATCTCAGAGTTTGCTCAGGTCCTTGATTGGGTCCTGATCATGAACTACGACGTATGGGGAGGTGAGTCTTGATCTCAACAAAATGTTCATGTGGCCGACTGAATGAATAGCCTCGCCAACGCCCGGTCCAAACGCGCCACTCCGAAACGGCTGTCACAACTCGACCCAACCCGACGCAAGCGCAAGTGCATCCGTCGCGGCATGGACCAAAGCCGGACTTCCCGCAAATAAGATCACGCTTGGCCTTCCGTCTTACGGCTATGTCCAGAGTTCGAGCGCCAGCCGACTAGTCCAGAGGTCGAGAAGGCTTCGAGTCGGGAAACGAGGGCGTTTAGAAGAAGGCCAAGACGACGCAGTTGAATCAGCCGACTCGGGAACAGGAACCGTTCGCGTCAAGGGTGAAGGCGAAGGCGACGACAACGGACAAGTCCAGTTCAAGCAGCTTCTTTCCGAGGGCGCCATCAAGCTTACCGATGATGGTGATTATGTTGGCGCAGGCGGGTTTAGCCGAATGTGGGATATATGCTCTAGCACGGTATGCGCGCTTTTTTCTGGAGCGTAATTGGTGTCTGATTGGAAGGGATGTACATAGCCGTACCTGGTCTCCAAGACTGCTCATCAAGTCGTTGCCTATGACGATCCGCAGTCCCTCGGGATGAAGGCCGCGTTTGCGAGGGGGGCGGGTCTGAGGGGCGTGAATATGTTCGACGTGCACGGGGATACGGAGGACTGGACGCTGACGGACGCTATTCGTGCGGGGTTGGGACTGGATTAGAAACGCGGACGATGTGTATATGTAGCTGCAACCTGTATTTTTATTTGATCTGCCTAAAGTGTCCAACGTGAAGTAGTACCAACGCCATGCAAGGGAGCACATACAAATCCAACCCAATCAATCAGCCTCCATATACTCGACCGCCCTCTTCGCTTTCGCTTCCTTTTTCAAGCGTTTCCGCTCCTTCCTCGCTGCTTCGTCGCCATCGAACGCCTCGTCTGCAGCCCGCTTTTCCCTTTTCCTGGCCTTTTCCTGCACAGTCGCTTCCTTTTCCTCTGCAGGAGCAACATAGACCTCTTCTCGTTCGCGCTTCCGCTCTGTGGTTGTTTCAGCCTGCTTCGCCTTGCGCTTTGCCTCTTCCCGCGCCTGTTTCTCCTTTGCTTTCAAAAAGTACTCGCCAGACTCGAGCTCGAGATCCACCTTGCGCGGGAGCTGCGCTGGGGGGAAAGGCGTGTAGACTTTCTTCTTTGGTTTCTCCTTTTTGGCTGGTGGAAGTGGTGCTGGTGCACTCGAGTCGGCGGGAGCTTCGCCAGTGCCGAGGGGAGTAGCGTTGGCGTCTGTACCTGTAAGCTTTTCGCGCTTCTTGGCACTCTTTTGGGCGCTGGTAAGATGTCGTTTGCGGAATTGGGGAAGGAAGCGGTCCCAGGACTCGGTCGCGAGTTTGGGGTCTTTCGCAAGCTCACGGCGAACCATAAGCTCCTGCGTTGGGGAATTCAGTATGGTGAGACTATCCTCGTATAGTGAACCTGCCTTGATACGGTATATTGGGTGGATATTCTTCATGCAGTCGACGACGATGCGTCGTACTTCTTTGAGGGCCTTGTAAGGACCCATGACACTCACCGTGTTGCCTTGTACGAGGACATAGCAACCGGTAAGGAGTTCGATAGCCTGACGCTACATCAGTATCTACGCTTCACCCGGGTCGGGAATTGCGTACCTTGAGCGTGCTCCCATCTGGCCCAATGATGCGTTGTCGGCGCTTGACAAAACGTTCTTTATTTCGGACAAGCCCGCCAATTTTTATAATGTCGCATGCGACTGTGTCGTCGAGGATTTTGACGGCCTGGCCGATGGCAGTGCCGCGGGCGAGGAGTTTGATGAGGTCGCGAGCTTTGAAGATGATGTACGGGTCCCAGGTTTTGCGGGTTGTGCGGACAGACATGGAACCGTGAATTAGATCAAGTGTGCATGCTACGCCCTGTGGAGGGTGCAATCAGTATTAGTACGGGGGACGAGAAAGATAGAAACTTGCATGGTGCTGAAGGGCTGTCGTCACAGCGCTCCAAACCTCTCTAAGATATTTTTCGCGATATTTGGGAAAGAGGGTAGCAAATGAAGATTCCTGTGTGAACGGGCCACCAATATTGTCCTCGGGCTTGAACTCCTCGATTTTCCACTACAATGCAGTGGGTTAGCGAAGGTAACCTAGAACAATAATATACTTGCACTACGGGGTGTTAGTGCAAGTTAAAAGTGGGGACGGAAAACTTACTGATCAATATCATCGGTGTCCCATGCTAGAGCAAGAGAGTGAGCCGGGCCATGGTATGTGTTGGTGGCACTCACGCTTGTCCTTGCGATGACGCTTGTTCTTGTTCACCGCTGGAGTTTCGCTGGTTGAGGCCATGGCGGGCGCTGCTCGACGGTGGCGGTGCTATCCCGGTCACGGGACCTGAGTGTCCCCGGTCATTAGCGCCTAACTAGAAAGAGCTTTATTATTTTTGCTCCATTCATCCGTGAACTTAGTCTGTACATACATGCACACGTACTAGGACCTGTCTGACTGGCTGCGCTGCATCGTGACGCATCGCACATAATGCCTGGCGGACTGTGGCGGCAGCGAGCAGGAGGGAAGGACCATACGACTTAAGCATCCAAATCTGGGCCCAAATCCTTACGGGCCTGTGACTATTCGCACACGCACATTTCATCCGGGATCCCTGCGGTGGCTCCTGGTCTGGCTGGCTCGTGACGTCAGATTATGATTTGGTGGTGACGCACGAGCGCTTATGGCCAACCAGCTTAAAGCCCAGGCGGCCTGTCCTTGGGGCACAACTCTCTGATCACGCCCTCACCTGTTACACCATGCCAACTGGTGCAGTCGTGGACGCATTCAAGAGTGAGGCACTCGACATTGCTCGTCTTCGCTCGCTCACTCCCACCAGACCTTATCCGGCACGGCAAACATGCTCGAGCCCCCGCTGCACAACCCGCGTCACCTGTGGTGACCGACCACCAGGCAGCGCACCGGCGAGAGCGTCATGACGACGGCACGGCGCCCGCTCGCACCTTGGCCGCCAACAAGGACCGGGAACGGGAACGGGAACGGGCTGAGCGCGCCGAGCGAGATGCGCAAGAAAAGGCCCAAGTGCAGGTGCCGTCGCGCCACGACCCGCCCCCTCCCCCAGAGGGCAAGCCCTACGCCCGCGAGGCCGAGATGATCGTTGCTGAGGAGCGCGAGGCTGCGAGCAAGGTGCCCCAGTTCTCCACCCTCGAGCACTACCGGATGGTTGAGAAGATGGGAGAGTGAGTCGACTTGTCCATGTGTTCGACTCGTCTGATCGTTTTGTAGTGGTGCATTCTCAAATGTGTACAAGGCGGTTGACCTCCAGACTGGCAAGAAAGTTGCTGGTTGGTCTCTGTCGTCCATGTGCCTCGGTATGCCGTTGATGTCCTTTCACAGTCAAGGTCGTCCGCAAGTACGAAATGAGCTCATCGCAGGTTAGTCGCATTTCATTCTGGGTCTCGTCCCTTCCGTTCCCTGCGACCCTCAAGCTGACTATACCACCCCCCTTTCATACACCTGCCCCGTTGACGCGCTGCGGCCCCGTCGACACAGGACGGACACAAGCACCTGAACGAAAAGTTTAAGAAAAAAGGCCAGCGCGTCACGGAGGTACAGCATTCCCCATTTGCTCTGCTTCTGTCTTGCCGCGTGTCGTAATACCGAAGCTAACTGATGAAATTGCAGCGCGCCAATATCCTCAAGGAAGTCTCCATTATGCGTGGGTTGAACCACCAATCCATCATCAAGTTGATATCCTTCTCCGAGTCCGAGGAGCACTATTTCCTCGTCCTTGAGTGTAAGTCATCACAAGCCCTAACGCGCCACGGGATCGCCCTAATTTGATTTATAGTGATGGGTGGAGGAGAACTCTTCCATCAAATGTGACGACATCTTCTATTATGAGCCCCTGTCTTGATAGCTGATCATCCTCCTGTCAGTGTCAAGCTCACATACTTTAGTGAGCCATTGGCTCGACACGTTATCCTCCAGGTTGCGCACGCCATCCGTTATTTACACGAGGAGCGCGGCGTTGTACACCGCGATATCAAACCCGAGAACTTGCTGTTCGAGCGCATCCCCATCGTCCCCAGCAAAAGCCCAGTCTCACGCCAGCATGACGAAGAAAAGGAGGACGAGGGAGAGTTTATTCCCGGTGTCGGGGGTGGAGGAATCGGGCGTGTCAAGATTGCCGACTTCGGTCTAAGCAAGATTGTTTGGGACGAGCAAACCATGACGCCATGCGGAACCGTTGGGTACACTGCCCCTGAAATCGTCAAGGACGAGCGATACAGCAAGAGTGTGGACATGTGGGCACTTGGATGCGTTCTCTACACGCTCTTGTGCGGATTCCCTCCATTCTATGACGAGAGTATCAACGTCTTGACTGAAAAGGTTGCTCGCGGATATTATACTTTTTTGAGCCCCTGGTGGGACGATATTTCTGCGAGCTGTAAGTTTGTTTCGAAACTCGTTGGTTTCGTGACTGAAGCGTTTCTTTAGCCAAGGACTTGATTAGCCACCTTCTCTGCGTCGACCCGACTCAGAGATACACAATCGACGAGTTCCTCGCTCACCCCTGGTGCCATGTAAGCCCAACCGAACCTAATTTTACAGCATCCAATTGACACAATCCCAGGAAACTGCCGCACCACTTCCCCCTCCAACACCTGCTCCCGTCGACCGCAACATGCCCATGGACTCTCCTCTCCTGGCCTTTGTCCGCGGGGGTGCCCGGGACGTCCGCTCACCCGGTCTTGCCACGCTCAAAGAAGCGTTCGACGTCACCTACGCCGTACACCGCGCAGAGGAGGAAGGTGCTCGGCGGAGGCGTGGTGGTACAGCGGCCGGATTCTTGCACAACCTCAACGAAGAAGACGAGGACGAAGAAGATGCAGACCACATTGTGCGCAAGTACGGCGCCGAAGTCGGTCGTGCAGTCGACGAGCGAAGAAACCAAGCGGTGCCCCAACAACAGCAACAACAGCAACAGCAGGCGCAGTATGCGGGTGGGGGCGGCGCGGACCGCCGGATGGCCGAGCCGGAGTTGTACCAGGGTGGTCGGGCAGGCCAGCGTGACCAGGGCACGGCGGCGCGGCGCGGCGGAGGCGGGTTTGATCTGGATATGAACAATGCGACGTTGCTTGGGAGGAGGCACAAGCGTCAGGTCGAGCCGAGTCCCCTAGGCAAGTTTGTGCAGCAGCGGACTGGGGGCATGATGGATGTGCCCGGGAGCCCGATGCGCGTTGATTAGCAGGAATGGCTTGACTCTTGTTTGTGATCATCCCCCCTCACGTCCCCCATCACCCCCCCCCCCCTGTCTTGCAACCACTGCCTGTTGTGTCATAGTGTGTTTTGAAGACTCTTTATATATGCGTTCGTTGAACTAAATGTACATTAGATGGAATGCTGGAAACCTTTACGAGTGACGGTAAAAGCCCAGCAAGGGCAGAGCCAACCTTCGGATACACAGACAGGTGATAGACCGGGACAACACCGGAGAATCCGCGATGGAAGTGATCGAACCTCAGAGTCTAACGTTTACTTGGGCTCGTCTTTCGTAATGCGTGTGTTAAACGAACGGAAAGAACACCTCGAAAGCTGGAGACTGTAGGACCAAAGAAAGGGAAACAAGGGAAACAACAGCACAGCGAAATACCAGCCGGAACAAGATACAGTGAAAGATATAAGGGATACAGATGAACAACCAAAGCACGCAAGAAGAGAGACAACCGATACCGGTACTCGAAAGCGGACACACTCTATAAGCAGCATAAATAATAAATATAGCGACTCGACCTTTCGTATACAGTGTGATAGCATGTGCGCAGACAAGAGCTTCTGATAGATGAGCCGTTTGTCCAAAGCGAATACAGTTAAACAAAAAGATATGAGGCAGGTGGGATCTGGGGTTGGCGGGGATCGACATTAGTGCTAGCAACGAGAGTGTGTAGCATACAGTACTCACCTATACTTTCGACCGAGTCCAATACGCCCAACCCAACCATGCCTAAACCCAATAAAAGATCCAACTTAGTCCACTATAGCCCTAAGCGCTGCACGAGCCCCCGGTCCCCCGTTTGCCCGTTCTGCGCCGACGCCGAGCCACGAATGGGCAAACCACCTCCGCCCGCGTTCCTGTTTTGGGCCCCGCCGCCCCTCCCGACCCCATTTCCGTTTCGGTTTCGATCGCTGCCATTTCGGCCCCCGCCGCCCGCACTTCCCCCATCATTCCCATTTCGACTCCCGCCACCATCCGGCTTCCGCCCGGGGCCATTCTCGGGTGTAGCGTTGGGCCCCGAAAGACGCGGTTTTTTGTACGACCGCGGGCCGGTCGGGGGGTTGCCACCTGCTCCCCGGTCCCAGTCTCTATCCCTGTCTCGGTCGCGGTCTCTGTCCCTATCCCTGTCACGGTCTCTCGAACGGTCACGGTCCCGTTCTCTGGATCGTTCGCGTGGCCGGTTTTGTGGTGGGCCGGAACGCCGGGGGGGCGAGGCTGAGCGGCGCTGGTCTGGGGTGGAGGACCGCCGGGACTGTTGTTGTTGGACGGCGTTGATGGATTTGACTGATGGGCGGGCCTGTTCGACTTTAGACCTATAGCGGGCGAACATTAGCGTTGGCAAGTGAGAGACTGGGGGGATACGCCGTACGTGAGGTCCAAGATCTTAGCTTCGGCGTCTGGCCGAGGGGAAGCGTGAGCAAAACCCGCAGAAAAGGCGGTGCGGTGCCGTGCGTACCTGCAAGCGAGCTCTCCAAGCGTTTGATGACTTTACGCAAGCCAGCGACCTCTTCCCTCGCACGCGCCGACTCGCTTGCGCGCAACAGCTCGTACAGCTCATCGTTTTCGGTCTGGAGCAGCTTCAGCCGTTGGATGATCACGCTGTCGAGTGGGGCCGACGTGCTTGTCGATGGCCCGTGCGCAACGAAGGGCGCGAGGAGAGCGAGGACGGGTGGGGGTATGAATATCGCTGCATCGTCTGCGGGGTCGGACGTGCCGGGGAGTTGGCGGCGGAGCGTGGATATCTCATCCTGCAGGGGTGTTGGGTACGCACACAACTAGACTTGGAGACGGCCTTACCGTAAGAGACGATATTTGCTTGTCACGTTGGCGTAGGAGAGTCTCGAGTTCGAGTTCACGTTCTGACGGCAAGACCAAGTCCGTGTCTGCCATGAGGGGGTGGTGGTCCTGTACAGAGTGGCGGCGCTTGCTCCACAACCTTGAATAACACTTCACTTAGGCGCCGTTCTGCCTTGCACAACACCATGGCCCACGACACTCTTCCGCGCGATGCACGGATAATCGCCTTGTTAATAGCAGCCAACCCCTCAATCAAGGACGCCCACCCCGCCGTTTTGCACCAGCTGCTAGAGTTTTCGCACCGTACGTCGCACTCGCCTACCTCTCCCGCAGGAACAGTAACAGTTTCATAGGGTACACGTCCCAGGTTTTGAGTGATGCACTCGTGTACGCCGAGCACGCTGGGAGAGCTGGGGTTATTCAACAGGATGACGTGGCTTTGTCAGTGCAAGCGCGCGTCGGTTGGGAGATGGGCGGTCCAGTGCCAAAAGAAGTGAGCGCCAGTATTCCGGGATTACGCTCTTTTACTGACACTATCCTCAGCATCTCTTAGCACTTGCAACAAAAACCAACGCACAACCCCTGCCCGCCGTCTCCGATACCTACGGCGTTCGCATCCCTCCTGCAAAGCACGCTCTCATTTCAGTCGACTTTGACGTTGTACCGAACAAGCCGCCTCTAGGGATGAACGACCCCGAAACGTTCGAGGAAGAGTACGAGGAATGGGAAGAAGACAACACTCCCGAAGTCCCTCCCGCCCCTCCAGCGGACGAGCTCATGGTCATGGACGATCCTGACGAGCCTATAGCGTTGGTCGACGAGGCTGCTCCGATCCAAGGACAAGCGGGCGGGACAGCCCCTGAGGGCGAGGAAGAGGACAACGACGCGGACGATCTATTTGGCGACGCTGGAGCCGACGACGACGAAAACAAGATGGATCAGGACACGACAGCTGAACTTGCTCCGTCGGGTGCCTCTCCGTCTGCTGGGGGCGTCAAGCGAAAGATCGAAGAAGACGACAATTACGACTAATTTTCTCCTTGTACAACATTATTATTTTGTTTGCTATCGCTTTGTTATTAGAGTCGGGCTTAGGTAATACATATGCGTGAGACTCTCCTCCCCACATCCATTGTGCGACAGCGTCTGAGATGCATCCATTTGCGTCATATGTGTTGCGTAGCTATAACCTGGCTACTGGATGGAACGAGGTTCGTGCCATTTGGTCGAGGCAGGCCGTAGCTGATAGCCACCAGCGACGTAGGACAACTTGTATTCTAATCTGACCAAGTCGTCCAGAGGTACGGTCACACCCGCTCTTAAACACTCGACATGGCTTAGATCTGGCCCTGTGCAGCTATTCTGGACTTTACGGTTCCCCAAGGTGTTCACTTTTCCATCTCCAAGTCTGCCAATGCGCTGTTCAATACCAGTTATACGATGAACGCGCTGCCGACGCTCAACGGCTCTATCGGGTACATATTCGCGTCGTGTGATCTTGACGTGAAAAACTCGTCAAATGTGTCATTCAAGGATATGGTTGAGCGATTCCAGATATACGATAGGCCTAGGAGACCCGTGGGGAGGGAAGAGGTATTTCTCGGAGGACGAAATCTTAACGCTCGAGGTGAGTGTACGGCGCCAATTGTTGGTCCACCCTAAGCGTCCCGTTATCAGAGTACCTACTTTATGGACGCTACTATATCCCCAGCTCCCGTCTCGACGCTCTCTACTCTGTTCGTCTCACACCCACACTCCAAGCCCTTGTCGCAGCTGTCTCCAACCCCCGCGCCCGCTTCTACTCGTCTTCCACCCCTCCCACCCCTCCCGTCTCTCCGGGAAATATACTCTTCAGCCTGCAGCACGACACTGGTCGATGGTGTTCCGAATATAGCTGGTCTGCGGACGATGGGATGTGGGGTGTCCGTGTGCTGCACAACTTTGGAAGGCTCGCGAACGAGGCGATTGATGCAGAGCGGGTGGCGAGGAAGGAGCAGGAGCGGAGAAAGGTGCGGGTGGACGAAGAGGAGAAGATGGAGGGCGGGTTGAAGGGGCGTTTATCGGCAGGCGCGGAGCTGTATTTTAGTTTGAAGGAGAAGAGTGCTGGAGGTACGTCCAAGGTACTAGTATATGCTAGACTTTGTCTAATGCTGGTGCAGTTTCAACGGGCATCAGATTTACAACTCTCCCCGACGCTTCGCCCCCCTCCGCATCTCCAGGCTCGCCTTCTACCGACCCAGCAACACCATCCCATCCGCAAACACCCACCACTCTGACTGCTACATTCAACCCCATGATGGGCCATATGTCTGCCGCCTACGCAGCACGCGCCTCACGAGACCTGTCACTATGCTCCCGCTTCGACTTTAATATCTACAGCTACGAGAGTGAGTGGGCT
Organism: Ceratobasidium sp. 414; assembly: GCA_019616945.1. Taxonomy (NCBI): domain Eukaryota; kingdom Fungi; phylum Basidiomycota; class Agaricomycetes; order Cantharellales; family Ceratobasidiaceae; genus Ceratobasidium; species Ceratobasidium sp. 414. Next base: position 42,890 of record WSTK01000077.1, on the reverse strand, counting down.
ATGGGTGCCGAATGGTGGTTGCGTCGAGCGCCTTTGAGCTTGAAGCGGAGCATAGGAGGGGAAGCCGAAATGAAGAACGAGAACGAAGATCCGGTGATCTTGGACGACATGGCACCACCCGGGCAGGATATTCCTTCTCCCTTTCCGACAAGGTCTGTGGGTTCGTTGGGTGGCGATGTGACAGGTGTTGTTAAAGCACGGATATCAACCAGCTCGGTGAGGTTCGCTGCGCGTATAATCCTGTACATCGCTGATCAAGACTTGGGTATAGGACATCTCGTTGATGTGGGAAGGCCGTGTGCGAAATCTGCTTGTGAACTTGGGCGTCGTGTCGGACTTGTCGAATCGGTCAAAACCCATAAGATCCATCGGTCTCGAGCTTGCGTATTTCTCCGGCCCCGAGTAAATGCACCCCTCTCGCTCTGCAAAAGCTGTTTGATCCATTGTATTGTTGTACAAGCGCACAAAAGAACACTGGGTTCTGTAAGACAAGAATGTGAACAAGAAAATGTGCAAACCTTAAAATTCAAAATATTTATTATTACATGTGTCACTCTCGTTTCTGGGTCAAAGTCGTGAAGGTAAACAAGAACAGGGCGAAGACATCAAGCTGGTAAAAGTTTGGATCGAAGTGTTTAGATTCCTTGAGATGAAGTGGGGTGGAAATAACCGAGAGACTGGCCATTGTTTGGTGAAATAGATGTCCATCACGAAGATGCGCTGACGTCCGTCTTGGGTTTCTGGGGAGACGAACTTCCTTGCAATGTACGGGATATGAATGTAAGAGCGCTCCCAGCGATTATAGGACGGGAATGCACACGCTGATGCCCACGCGAAGACTGCGACTGCTGGGGATGTGAGTACGAGTGTTGATGACCGCCATAGCCTTGTCCCTGTCCTGGGCCCCCCGAAGAACCATAGCCGTAAGGCTGACCTATAGGATACCCCCCGTGTGGGTGTTGTTGGTGCAGCCCAAAGTTCCCATTTGGAGGGAAAGGAGACGGGGGCATGTACGGCGAGGGAGGCATGTGAGGGGAAGGGGGCATATGGGGTGAGGGGGGCATGTGCATCGGCATCGGCATCTGGCCCGGCTGTCCAAAGCCAGGGCCTAGCGGCATGTGCTGGGTATTCGCGCCTCGTCCACGCCCACCTCGCCCACGAGCTCCACGTTGTCCGTGTGGATTTGGAGCGCGGACTGGTCGGATGTGAGGCTCATCGCGTGCTGGGAGCGGAGGATCATTGAGGGATGCGAAAACAGGCTCGATCTCTGAGAGGTCCAACCCCAAGCCAAGGCCAGCCGTAGACACAGGTGAAGGGGTTTCTTTATCCGCGGGGTTCTCCGCGCTGGGCGCGTTGGGGTTGGGGGTGACTGTGATATGTGGGGGTGGATCGTTTACAATCGACGCACGCGACGAGGCACGTGCACCTTCTTGGTGACGCCGACCTCTCAACGAAGGCGATGCAAACCCAGCGCTCGAAGGGGTGACTGGACGAGAGGATGAGTTTCCGCTTGTACCATTGCGATTGGGGACAGTGAGGTTATTCTTGGTCTGTTCGCGGGCCTTGGGATCTCGACGCTTGTTCCTGCCCGCCTTGTTGTCTGTATGCAGAGGTGCCGTTGCAGGTCCTGATCCAGGTGGAGACCCACTAGTTCCTGAATTCCCGGTCTTGCCCTCCGACGTAAGTCCATTCACTTTGTCGCCTTCCTCCTTGTTCGTTGCTGGGCCCTCTAGACTTGCCGACTTGACAGGGTGAACGCCCCAATCGTCCAGATCAGGTAAGCTCCCATCTTCGGTATCTCCGGCCCAGTCGATAGCGGAGGGGGTGTAAGGTCTAGGAGTAGCTGGTGCAGAAGGCAAGTTCAACGTCTTGAGCTTGTCGGTTAAATCGTTGGTGTCGTTCGGAGCCGGAGAGAGCCCAGGACCGACATGCGGTGGAGCATCTTTGACCACGTGAGAATCAGTCAGCTCGGGTTCCTTCTCGGCTGGCTGCTGTGAGACACTAGGAGTTTGGTTGGGTTTAGAAGCGGGTGCCTTCCTACGCGAATTGGCCCTATCTCTTCGCTGACGAGCGCCCTTCGACTCCGGTTGAGCCGAAGTATCGGATTTGACGGGTGCTGCAGGAGCCTCAGGAGCTGTGCTTAGACGATCAATAAGTTTCATGCGAGGGGCGTCTGGGGACTTGGCAACTTCGGATGTGGGGGCGGGAGCGGGTGCTTGGGTAGGAGATGTCGTTGGGGCGTCAGCCGCTGGCGGCGCTCCTGTAGCGTTGGCATTGGACTGCTTTCGGCCTCCTCCTCTACGACGTTTTGTACCGCCGCGAGCTCCGCGAGGATTTGAGCTTGTCGTAGAGTCTTTACTGGCCTGGCGAACGGGTGGAACCGATGTTGGCGACGCGTGAGCCCATTGAGAGGCCGCTGTACCTTCTGCCATGGCAATAGATGGCTGCTTGGCCCACGTCAGACGGATACAGCAGCGACGAAAACCGTACTGACATGGGTTCGGTGGAAATGTGTTTGTTCCGTGTCTGTTTCGTGTATCAGCCGGCTGGTGGAGGATACTTGGTTGAAGGTGGGTGGCAAAAAATGCCAACGACTGGGTCAGCCGGCGAGTGGTTTACGTATGACTCGACTTACATTTCACTGCTAGTTCGGGTCTTGTCCTGGTGCGAAGACCAGGAGTGGACGTGAAGGTTGAGAGCAAGTCATGAGTTGGCGCTTCTGGTAGCATGGATTTCCAATCTTGACCGCAACACCCACCTCTGCGACGCGCCGTCATGTCTAAAGCATCGCAGCCAGAACTCAAAAAGGTACGCTTTATGCTTGTAGCAGCTCTTCAGCTGATATAAGTATCTTGACGTAGTTCATGGACAAACGCCTGTTCATCCACCTTCAGGGTGGACGCAGAATTAGCGGTGTTCTGCGCGGGTTTGACATTTTCCTCAACCTTGTAGTCGATGACGCAATTGAGGAAACAACACCTGCCGACAAGCACCCCCTTGGCCAAGTGGTATGTCTGGGTATTATTTTTACGGATTGTCTTCGTGATAATTACAACTTGATTTCCATAGGTTATCCGAGGGAACAGTGTTACCTCAATGGAAACGCTCGAATTTGCACGGTAGCCTTGTATGAGAGTGGATAATATAGGTGGTGGATGTGTCAATACTCGTATGTGCTGCAGAGCCTACTGATACCAATAAAAACCATGTACTCCGCTTATCATATTCCCACCTTATTCACACCGGCACTCCTGCGTCTTGACTAAGACCTAGAGAACACTGGGGTACCAGGTTGGAGGTCGAATTTTGCAGATTGCTGCCTCATGTTTCGTCCAAACAGAACGCGTACCTACGTGCGGTGGCTAAGCGCGCAAATACCTCCACAGCCAACCACCACCAGCACACTCCTTTCATTGCCGCTATTCGAAGTTTCTCTCACCGAGTTATTGATGATTTAATTGCCCGACTCTACATCATGCATTCGATTCTCCCCCCTCACCCAGCCACCAGTCACGTCCTCCCAGATTTCAGGTCGCTTATCATCCAAGGATGTTACCCTCCCTCCGCTCCGATTCACCTCTGCCTTTCTCATCTGTCTTCTGGTGAGTTTTTCCCCCTCCTACGACGCCGGCCTATCCATTCATCTGAATGCAGGACCCCCAACCCACAAGGCGTTATTATTATCCTCATCCAATGTATACTTGCCAAGTGAACTTGAAGAATACAATGACGCATGGCTTGCCGAACACGCAGGACACGGGGCGGTGGCAGAACGCCTACACCAAATCGACATATTGTCAGCATACCCTGTTCCGTATACGACCAATGACTTATCCGAGTTACAGTTACCCCCCAACACACCGGCACCTCCGTCTTCTATTAGCCCGACTTCGCACATACTCAACACCTGATGCCGACGCAGACCCCGAAACCGACCTCAAAACGTGTCTTCCTCGTGCACCAACTCTGCTTGTTATGCACGAATTATCAAGATATTTCCTAGCTCCTCAGTTATTGGGCGATTCAGAAATCCAGGAAATCCAATTGTAAGCAAGGCTTAATGACCCACCCACTAATGTTCATGAGCTGGCAGACCGACTTTATCCACATATATGCAGCTAGTAATTGACGCAATTGCGGCTCTCCAGTTTCTTTCCCATTCAGCAAAGTATGTACACGCCCGTCCCTCCGTCCTGATTTCTCTTACGCTTCTCCAACTCCTATTAGGTCGCTCAACCCACGTCTTGTGATTTTCGACAAGGAGCTTCATACGTTAGCCCTCCCTATACTGCGCCCTGTCAACCTAGCAGAGATCAATAGGTTGCCCAAGCAACATAAGGCCCAGGCGACAGACGCTTTACAACGATACATAGGATGGGTTGGAACTGTTGAAAAGGGTGAGTACCGCCGTGTGTTGTGGTTGAATTGAGCTCGTTCGACTATACAAAAAACAGTTGAAGACGAAGAGGTTACATCCTCCCAAGCGGACGAAATCGACCTTGTCACCCAAGACACTAGCGATAAGGATGCCCCCGACAAGACCCGTTTTCGAATGACACTTCGTAAAAGCCCATATGCAAGTACATGTTCTGGTGTTGCGGCCGAACAGACTTTCGAATGGTTCTCCTATCGCGATCCGTATGAGCCACCGTTTACCACCCGCCGACAAACTGTCGTTGTGACACTCTAGAACCACATGCTACTCGTCAAGCATGCATCCTAATGTACACGTATTGTTCGCCGCTCACTCCGGAAAATAATAACTTGGTGCTTATAACCCCCAGCTCGACTCGGAGATGCCACACTCCACGTGCCAGGGCCGTGTCCGTACGTTGTAACTTATAACCGTTCATTCTTACTCCCATCAATAGCCAAGTGTTTAATTCGTTACTGACGCCGCGATCCCCCCATGGATCCTGGCATAGAAGGGACAAAGTAGTCATTGGCGTTCACATAGGCACAACCGACGGCAATGCATCCTTCGCTCTGCTATCTCCAGATAAGCTTGTAGCCAAAAGTAGCTCTCGAATCACTGAGCCACGCCGTGGTACAGGCCTGATGCCCACGATCCAACGTGTAAACATGTGGCCTGGTCGTGAGTTTCTGGGGTCGCCGACTGATGAGCCCTGTTGGGTATGGCATGACTCACATAATAAGGTGTGCATCGTTCAAACCTATAGAATCCGTATTTGGCTAACCAGGCTGGGCCCAATATAAGCCGATGATGTGTGGATCTGAGGCTGCTAGTGTCTATGGAGTTGAAGAAGCGGAAGACCAAGAGTTTAATCTCGTAAAATACTTTCAGCTGTATCTTCATCCTGGTGGTATAGCCATTCCTGGTTTAAACCTTGCCCGTAGGTTCAAGCCCGAGCCCTAAATCGTGCAACGCTGGCTTTGCCTCGTACTATGACAGCTCTTCCAGAGGGGGGTTTCAATTGTCCAAGTTTATACTGACTATCTCAGATACAACTAGACTATGGTCACAACTTTGAGGACTGCTAAAGCCCGCATCTTACGCACGCTGAAGCAGTACAACGCAAATGCAGGTATGAGATTACGAAGCAAACGAGGAATCGCCAAAAAGCTTCTCAAACATTTTCACATCATGCTCCTTCGACATTAGCCCCCCCTTTACCACACCATCCACCCACTTAATTTTCTCATTAATCCCCGCTGGGTACCGGCCATCGTTCTCCTTGTCGCACCAATCAAAATCAACTAGCATCCCGCGTGCTTCGCCATCGGTCTGTGCAACAACCAGGATGTTGGGAGGTCGCAGGTCTCCGAACACCAAGTCAGCACCGTGCAGAATGGTTAACGCATCACGGATATCCTTCTGCAAAGCCGTGAGCCCTAGAAGACCCGCCGTTCCGTGGGCCGCGGTATACTGCTCGAGTGTGACACAGGGAACCTCTTCCATCACAATCATATGGAGCTCTCCATGCGAGAAGTCGGCCTTGTAGTATAGAACCCTGGGCGCCAGACCCTCTGATACAAGCATTTGGTGCGCTCCAATGTTATACCGTTCGGCAAACTTGACGATTATATCTTGCTTGGTGTTGGTTTTCGCTTTGAATATAGGTCTAAGCACAAACGATTTATCCACGAGGCCAAGGTAATCAAAGTCGACCATGTTTCCATTGGGATCTTCGTACACCCGGACGTATGGGAGAAATCGTGTCAAATCGGTCGATGGCAAAGGTCGGGAGAGGAGTGATTTGTAGTATTCTCGAAGTTCGGCAATCGAAACTGCAACGGCGTGAAAGACCCGGGTCAAGTAGGCGAGACGGCGATCTTGTTGAGGGTGATATCCCAGCCAGATGTAGTCAGTCAATGGTTGAACCACCGGGTTGCGCAGATACACAGCGCCGAGCACACACATCCAAGGTCCAGCGACTGCAATGATGAGGGATGGGCAGCGGCAAGCTTTGAGAAGTGGGGCCACCTGCATTCCGCTGTATTTAGCACTGAGAGATATACGAATTTGGTGCTCAGGCGCACCTCTTCTTGGCTCCAATATATTGCATACGACTCCGCCGCCTGTATTGTAGGGTCGCTTTTCCCAGCTCCCACTTCGTTTCTCGTCTCGATGATAGCGCAGTACGCTTTAGAAGTGGTAGCTGTGTTGGTAAATATGACGACTCCATCCGCTTCGCACTTCGGGACAGGGTCTTTGACAATCTCAGAGGAGAATGCGGCGGTCATGCACGGCTGGAGAGCGCTCAAACGATCACCCTCTACCCGATATATCGGTTGGGATGCGCGCAGCAGCTCCCGAGCTGCATCGTACTTGGCTGGTGGGAGCAGATCAGTACCCTCCAGGGTTTTCGTGAATGTATCGAAGACGGGGTGGAAAAGTTGGATTGGGAGTTCTGTGCGCCTCTCAGGACGCCCATTGAAAATGGCGTTGTTGTCAACCTCCTGTAGAGACCCGAACTGGGAACGGGCCGCCGCTAATGAAGCTGCTCTGCCCTCCCGGAATGTTTTCGCCGTGTTTTGCTGGCCTTTGATCCAAACATGATTCAGGGCGCAAGATCGGCGGAAGTCAGATAATACTTCAACTCACCAATGTCTAGTTCCCGCAGAAAGGCCGGAAGACCGCCAAGAGTGTCCTCCTGTTCAGCTGCGCGTGGCTTGGCTAGGGCGGGGAGCAATAGATGTTATTGGTGATGTTTGGGGCAAAATATCGAGCCGTGAGCTTAAAAATCCATCGGGAGCAACAGGCTCGGCCTCACGGAGAAAGTTGCAAGATGCTGGGGGGCCCGCTCACCTTTCGCACGCACTAATATGTGCACGTGATCATCGACTATATCAGCATTTTCCCAGTACCGCTCCACGCGGCGGAGGTTATTCAGGGGAGGCTCCTGTGTCTGGGACGCGATGTTTGGTAGACTATCGGGCAAGAGGTCAACCTTGTATAAAATTGGATCTTGTAGTTGGCCGTAGCCTCGCCCTTGATAAGCCTTGACGATCGCGTCGACCAGCCAGGTGACTTTAACTGTGGGGGGAATTAAAACAGCGAATAGTTTATCTTGAGTATCACCGAGAACATGACAGTTAAGCTCGATTTCTTCCGTGGGTTGAGACATGGTGGCGAAGGAACAGGGGCGGATGGTCACCTGACTTGTAACGGCTGGTTTGGGAACGCGGAGAGTGACAAGCTCCGTTTCCGGGCAATGTTTGGTTGTATTCAGCAAGCTGCTGATCATCATTACTATGTCGGGTTCTGTGTGTACACAACCGTTGAGTCGTACCCTTTCTAGGACCGCGCGATCTACTCGCGACAGATACTAGATGAAAGTATGTAGCCGCGACAAGTTTGGTGATCATATGCGATGCAATTCTTGGTGCTCTGGGGTCACTTGCGCCAAGGTGGAGCTCGCCAGCTGCTAGAGGGGGCGTCGGCCATGTTTGGGCTAGTTTTCTCATTTGCGAACTTGATGTTGGGGGGACATTGAAACCCAGGTTAATCAAACAAAAACTCTCAGAGTGGTAAAAATGCAATTAATTAATGGATCCAAGTACATAGTTGAACGGGATATCTCTATTACCCGCCATGAACAAGATTGATTGATATGAAAGGCCCAAGAAATACACACCCCAACCCCCACCATTACCATACTAGCTTAGTCTTCGTAGCTATCCGCGGTAAGCGAACCCATTGTCAGACAAACTTCCATCATTGTTATACAACGACGAGCCGGTTCCAACATGTCCTCCGCCCGTGTTCCTGGAGATCAAGTCTGGAGAGCTCGCTCCAAACACAGAGTACTACCGAATCCCCATCAGCACCCTGAAAACTCGCCAAGAATCTCCAACTTACCATCGTAACGTAGTCCGCACCGTCCAAGAAATCCATGGCAGACCTCAAGAACGCAAGCTGCTGGTCCCGGGTTGCAGGCTTCTGAAGCGCAAACTCGGTAATAACAATCTATTCAAAAGAAAACATGAGTTCAAGTCTTGAGGGTATGTATATGCGGACATGCCTTGTAGTTTGGGAACCGGTTGTGTGCTTCCTGGATATGCGCCTTAAATTCGGCGAACGTGTTGCCGTACCAGTGAAGATTGATGTAGTCAAAATAGCATCTGCCATTGCAGGCCCCGAGGAAAGCGGCGGCCCAGTTGAGGCCCTTTCCAGCATCCTGGCTCGACGTTACAGACGGGATTGCCTTCTCTGTAGCGCGGGATGTCAGCTAGCTGGAACAAATGAAGAGACGCCAAGACTAACTAATAGCAAGTGGATTAATCCACCTAATATACCAGTCCGCAGCCACGCCGGGCGAGATACCGTTCAAGTCGGGCTCGTTGAGCGAGAATACGGTATTCCAGCCTTGCTGCGCCGCCCTGGTTTGGAGTTGGTCAATTGGGGAAGGGCCAGAGTTCATCGTTGCTTGTGTTCCGATAAAATTCAGGTTCCTATATCCACAATACGTCAATCAAGTCACTGTAAAAGGGGAAGCGGGCAATCAACTTACGGCGTCTTGGCTGGGCGCCAGGTCTCCCAGTTGTACATCCACTGAACCTGGGCACCGGAAAGTTTACCTGGATCGAGGTTGGTGTTCTCGTTGTCTAGAGTATGAGTAAACAATGAGTAATTCGACGTTTAGGAGTTGAAAAGCATAATACTTACACCAGGGCCAGGCGAGGCCGCGCTTCCCGGCAGGTGCAACGGATAAAACGGCCATAGCGGCGGTAGTGAGATTGAGGACAGGAATCATTGTGGATGAGGCTTGATATGTGGACGAGGAGGCTATTGGGTGATGCTCTGTTACTAGTCCCCTTGGCCACATTTTATACGCCCAGCGAGGAGCAGCATGTCCAAGGCTCTGCACGACATTATCTCGGTGAACAGCAGCTCCGGACGAGCTGGTGATCGTGCGCTGCGAGCGCCTGCCTCGAGCGTCAAAGCGGAAAAAAGCATGTGCGAGATGAAAGTATATGATCGTGACAAGTTTTTACGCCGGTTATCGTCTACAATGTAACCCTCGGCGCTCTGGGGCTGCTTGCGCCAAGGTAGAGCTCGCCAATGACCGGAGGGGATGTCAGTCGTGTAATTCTTGTAATGTGTGAAAAAAAAAAAAAAAAAAAAAATGTCGGACATGTGACTGTGGCGGTACGTTGAAGGTCGGGCGGGTAATGTGCAGCATGGAGTCGAATCAGGCAAATTAGGGGGGAAGTTTGAGGGGAGGTGACGGCGCCGGGCAAATAACTGGGGGCGCGAAAGAGTGGCAAAGAAGTCGTCGTCCGATAGAGGGACCAGCGATGTGATGTCTTGGTAAGTTTCAAGGCAAGCAGATGGCGTGTACAGAGAAGCCGAAAGCAAACACGCGAGAACCCACGTATGGTGCGTGAGAGTCTGTCTCGTGACCTACGGGTGTTGTTTGGGCACTTTTCCTGATTTGCAAACTTGGTGTTGAAAGACACTTCACTGAAGTTCAAAAACTCTCGGAGTGGGAAAAATGTAATCAATCAACGAATCCAAGTACATGGTTTAAAAAAACGAACAGGATATCTCTATTACCCGCCTCAGGCGCAGTATAATATGAATATCAAGTATAAGGTATCCTCCATCAGCGTCCCAGCGTTATCATGTATATATACTATACTATATGTCGTTGAATAAAACAAGAATAATCAGGCAAAACTTCAGGCACGGTACTGCTATTGGCCAGCAGCTGGGGACCAAGGAGCCCACTCCCCACGATTGGTACCGCCCTGGTACGGCGGCGGAGCAACAGGCTCAGGCGTCGCAGGCCTTGACCTAGATCTCGCATCCGACGACCTCCTCGAGCCCGATGCAACCCCGAATCCAAGCGCGAGGCCAGGAGCGACAAGTCCAGCCGACTCGAGGTCTTCTCGTTTTTCGGGGACGGGCGTGCGTGTCCGGGATGAAGGCGAGCGAGAGCCGACACCCGAATCACGCCGGCTGGAAGGCTGGAGGATCGCTGGAAGGAAGAAGAGGATACCGTTGCCGCGAGACCGTCGAGAGAGGGGAAGCATCGGGAGGTCGTTGGTGGGTGAGAGTGGAGCGGTACCTGGCATGGGGACAGAAAAAAGGCCCAGATCAAGAATGCTTCGGCCGTGTTGGTCTTCAACCACACGGGGGAGGAGCAGTGTATAGCCACTACCGCGGCGCCGAACTGGTGAGCCAGGAGCGCGGGTACGCAAGAGGCGGTAGAGCCCGAACAACAACAAGGCAAGGCCGACGTACATGAGAATACGGCCGTACTTGCCGAGGAAGGTAATGAAGCCTGCGTCATCGGCGTGCCAGGAGGAGCCATAATGATGAGTGAAAAAGGCATGCGGCGCCTCTTCAGGCTTGGCGTTTTTACCGTAGAGCGGCTTGGAGAGCACGCGGACTTCAGGCGCAAGCGAGGGGTTACGTGAGGCGAAGAGAGAAAGCTGGGCAGAGAGGAACATAGGACCTGTAGAGAACATGACGGTCGGGTAGTTGATGATGTAGTTGATGTCGAAGGGCATCAGGGCGTGGATGGTTTGGGTCATGAAGGGGTGGCCCTTGGCGGCAAACATAAGGTCGTTGCTGACACCGACGGGAATGGTTCTCGGCAGGACGATGGGGTATGTGAGGAGAGGGTCGAGGCGGCGACGGCAGCCAACATCGAGATCGAGGTAGACCCCGCCATAATGATGAAGCACAAAGTACCGGATGGCGTCTGCGCGCTGGATAGGATATGTATAGCCGCGGAAGGTGGGGAGGAACCACGGGTAATGCTTGGCAATAAAGTCATCGGACGCCTGGTCAGTCCAAAGCATGTACTCGCTAGAAAAGGTCAGCGCCGGTCGGGAGCTCAAAAAAGGCAACGCACTAGTCGGGCATGAGGTCACGGCAGGTCTTTGATACTGGCTGCCAGCGGTCAGGAAGGGTTTCCGTCTTCCATGTCTGGTGGATGATACGCGGGATCTGTTCTTTGCGCGGGGCGTCGGTGATGTTGCCTGTCCAGGCGTCGGCAGGGACCTCTGCCTCGCCGATGTACGTCGAGGCGGGTATGGAGAGGAAAATGGAGACGGAGGAGAGCACGACGACAGTGCCGACGAGGAAGAGCCCCAGCACGCTGAGTGCTGCTATCAGAGCGCGACGGGCCATGGCAGAAGGATGCAGGTCAGCCAACGGTTCCTGACCTTTTACCTGTTTTTGCTTCCCGTATCCGGCTGCTGATGTCAGCACGCCGAGATCCGACCTTCGCCTCTTATCGAGCACGGCTGTGAAGTATGTATCGCCTATAGGCTGTCCCATTGGCCCCCGCGAGACGCGCGGGCGATCCCCCCGAGTTGCTCGGGGTCGGGCTGGCCCGCAGCACAATCGCAGAGATGATCATGCTGCCCATTGCACCCCGGTGAGCTCAGATGAGGAGACCACATTGCGTCATGCATGACACCAGTATTCGCCCACTCTAATCGGCGTCTGCCAACCTGCGGCTCGAGGCTCCGGACTGACGCATTACACTCTACGTACATCATGACGCGCTTACCGCTTGAGGAACAGCAGTGACGTGCGCAGTCGGGAACTTAGGCTTCTCGGGTGCGTTCTGGTCGTCTATCGAGTGGCTGCGAAATGAACTTCGATTAGATCAGCACATTCCGGTCACAAACTGCAGTTGGATACGAAAGCATTTTAACACCAACCGTCACCTTAAACTTTCCACAAAAATCGCAGCTTCTGTGAAGTTTTTAGTTTTTTAGCGAGTCACTTGGAGAGTTTTCAGGCTCCGAATGCTCGTAGTTGGGTTACTAGGCCATACAGCATGAACTCCCCTAATGGGCGCCCAGTACCTCTGAGAATGTGGCGCATATATCGCAACCAACAATTTCTCTGGCAGGAGTCTGGCACCTTCGCAAGCTGGCGTCAAAAGGCTCTAGACATTTGCACCACTACCCTATTGTGAGTAGCCGGTATGGCATTCTCCTATTGTTATACTTCAACTCTGGCCCAACGAAAGTAGCATGTAAACTTAAAGAAAAGGCGTAGGCCGCGCTATCGGAACCCGTCGCCCAACACTTTGCCTACGGGTTTCAGTGACGCTTCTAGGCGGGCCTTCAGCTCACCACATTGAACTTGGGGTGGAAGCTCCGCGCTAGGATTTTCCACATCGGTAGCCTTGGCTATGTTCGTCAATGGAGTACGATATTGACGAACCATAGATTGGGTATTCTGTACACGCTTCTCCCATTCTTGCTCAACCCATGCACTCCGCATTTTATCAGCCACCTCCTCTAGGGAAGGGCGTTTGGGGTCGAAATCCCAGCAGGATTCGAGTAAAGGCCAAAGATCATTGCTAGCCTTGCTTATGGATGGGACGCGAATTTCAGGGGGCGAGGGGTGGCGGTTCTCAGGGCTAGCGAACATTGTTTGCACGTTCGTAATTCCAACGTATGGGACATCTCCGGTGATAGAATCCTGCAAAATTAGTTGAGTAAGGGATTAATAACATCCAAAGTGACCCAAAAGTGACATTCCAATATAGTTCACAGGAGCAACCAGGGTTATCCAGGCGATAACAAGGAATGGACGGCTTGCCATCGCAAGTGCAAACACGTCGGCTTAGGTACTATAAGACCATATTAAAGCAACTTGGGAGCCCAACACAGCTTGTGAGTACTTATGTCGCAAAAGGCACGCATATAGTGTGTATACTGTCCATCGGGGGGAAAGACACTGTTTCTGCTCGTTGTCGGTGAAATATGGTGCTGGACCACATTAGCAAAATCTGTGAGCTGGGGATGCTATCGGGCCTCAGTCGATGACGATAACAAGGAAACGTACACCCTTCAGGTCGCCGTGTGTCTGCGGATACCTGGTCAGTGAATCGGGTGATCACTCACGACACCACTTTGGATGTAGATATGACAGCCCGCCCGCTATCTGTACGCACTGCGCAGTTGGCTCTCTGTGTAGACAGCGAGGGCAATGTTGCTCACTAGCCGAGGCCGATTCGCTCTTCATGGATCTGTGGATTAAAGTTGCAATTAGGAAACCGCGTCTATATCACGTGATACAGATGTGCCCCGGTGAATCACGTGGTTTTGGCCCTTTTCTTTTGGGAAAACATGATTTCGTTTAGCCTCATACGATGCTCTCTTGAATTGACCTGACTCAGGAGATGCTAATTTTGTTGAGACATACGAGCAATCTTGGTATATTATACATCATATGTCTATCATAACTTCTGCAGAGTTCGCCCACTTCTTTTCGTCCTGCAAACCACCTACTGGATGGGGGAGATCCATCAGTACGCTTCATAGTGCTATATCCCGTTATTTTGCGACTAACTGGACGCAGCTGTTGCACTCTCGGGGGGGCCTGATTCTCTCTGCTTACTCTTCCTCCTACACAGGCACCTCTCGACCATTCACCCCCAGATCTCAGCACTTCGTTCGATCACTATCGACCATGGTCTACAATCTACCTCTCTGGCGTCAGCAAAACGCACCCACGATCGTGCAGTAGCTATGGGCGTTCCAAATATAGTTCTTCCCGCAGTGTGGGATACTAAGCCTGGCGAGGGCAGGGGAGGCACGGCAGCAATCGAAGAAGCCGCACGCGAGGCACGATACAAGGCCCTCTGGCGAGGCATGTGGGAAAAAGTCGGAGATGATGGTGGGGTGGCCCAAACCTTAATGTTTGCGCACCACGCAGACGACCAGCTCGAGACGGTCATAATGCGCATGATGCGCGGGACAGGCACGTATGGAATGGGCGGGATGCGTGCTATTCGGCGGTGGGGAATGGAGGGTGAAGAATTACGAGGAATGAGGACGTGGGTGTGTAGACCTCTGTTGGGCGTGTCGAAAGTTGGTTGATTTATTTGCCTAGTTTGTTTAATCTAATCATCTCAGATGTATACAGGAGCGCATACTAACTACATGCGACGCTCACGGCCTCTCCTACGAACAAGACGCGACGAACTTTATGCCAGATCTCACCATGCGCAACGCCATCCGGCACGCTCTCTCCCAGCCGTACTTTGCTTCCAAAGACGGAAGGATACGAGCCGCCATTGACCAGGTGCGGGCACTTGCTGGAGGGTCTTGTGAAGTGGGGCATATGCGCGAGTACGTACGAGGGATGGCTGAACGGGTTGTCCAAGTCGATCAGTTAGGTACGGTTGTACGGCTTTCCTAAGTAAAACAACCGGGGATTAACTGTTAGGCAGTTGACACTTATCTTCATGCGCACACCCGTCCCTCCCCTCCATCTACTCTCCTTCTAGCCCCACCCGACCCTTCTATAGCTCCTCTTCCACCTGACGTCCAAAGCGCACTTATCCACCGTATCCTTCGATACGTTTCCCCCCACCCCTGGGGTTCATCCGAATCCGAAGCTGGTCGGCGGGGCGAGAGCATTCGACGCATCGTCCAGCAGGTCTTGCACCCTCATACCGGAAACAAGGACCTTCAGCCGTTTGTGGCCGGCGCGCAGGTATTATGGACACCGGTTGCTGTTCGACCGGACGGGACGACTCGACGTTGGGTTCATGAACCAGGAGGAGCGGTGCGAGGTTGGTTGGCAAGCCGGCAGCCGCCTTTGGCCGCGGCGAGCCGTGCCCTCACGGTGGCGGTCGATGATTTGTCTTTGAGAGAGAACGTGCTATGGGATAACAGGTTTTTGGTGCACTTACATGCGCAAGGGAAGAAAGATTGCTGGCCTCGGGTCATGGTCAAACCGAAAGGGAGATTGGTGCTTCCTGAAGTCGTGCAAATCAGCAAGGACGAGGGGGAAGAACAAGCGGAATGTAGAATCCAGTTTGTCAGGAAGCTAGATGCAATATGAGATGGAAGTATTGTATGTATTCATCATCTTGAAAACAGGCCAAGCTCAACTCAGCACCCAAGGATCACACAAGGCAGAATTAAGGCGAGTAAACATTCTACGATTGGACGCGGACAGAACGGACTCATTCACAATATCACAAATCAGGCTAATGAATCAACCAACACGGAGAAGGGATTTTGCACAATAGGGGGGCAGGCGACGAACAGGAGCCACGGGTAGGACAAGTCGGTAGGCCGGCTAAGCGAGGGTACGCCGGAACAATTTTGGGTAGCACGTTAAGGGTGTGGATGCGACGTGGCGATGGATGATGGGCACAGCGTAAAATGAAGCAATAGAAGGTGGGGGATAATGGAGGGTAGGAACGCGAACCGTGGAGAAGATAAAGGATACGGTTGAAAGGCCGAAAGAACCAGAAACCAGTATTAACACAGAATGGCGGAGCGGTGGGAGACGATACAAAGCTACATGGGTAAACGAAAAGCCAGAGGAAAAAGATAAAACGAAAGAAAGGGGGGGAAAGGCATCATAAATATTAAAAGCTTAAGCTGAGTTTGAGTGTGTGAAGAACATACGTCGTGCATCAGTCGGTCGACGCCAATCCCCCAGGGTCCGGCATGCCACCGTGACATCACTAGCGGCAGTGGGAGTTGAGTCGCTGGCGCACTCCAGAGCCTGGACCCTACACGTGCCTCCTCTGTGCTTGTTTCCACCTCTCATCATTGCCGGTACCCCTCGCACCCCTATGATCCCCGTTCCGAACGCCCTCCGATCCTCGGCCCTTTCCCTCACACACCCCGCCCACCTCGCTTGGCCACCAATCCTCCCCTCGATTCCTACATCCCTGACACCCCCCCCCCCCACATCCATCTCCCATCTACCCAGCCCCACCTTCTGCCCCCCCAAACTCATCCGTCTTGCGCTTGGTGTTACGTTTGGCCCAGCGCAGACCGCACGCGTTGCACAGCGTCTTGGCGCCCAAAGGACCCTAAACTCGGGGCGCAGCAGCGAAGGTTCGAGAACATGTGTGTGAACAGCAAGCCGGGTGACAGTGACCAGGTTACGTAGAAGCCGGTTAAGTAAGAACAACGCGAGACCCGGCGTCATGTAGGTAGGGGCGAGAGATCCATTAGAAGTCGCGTCGGGTGAGAAAAATATAACAAACAGACCTTGCGCCACTCGGGGCTATCAGTCCGACCGCATGTAACACATACGTACTGCTCCTGCGCAGTGTGCGCCTTTTTTGGCTGCAGAGACATCGTGAATGGTCAGCATAAATTTTGTGTGGAGTGGACGGAAGAGGAAACAGAGATGAACGGGAGGCAAATACCGGAGCGATACTTGCCTTTTTCCTGGTCCGCCCTGCCTCGCTGGATTCAGCCACCGGCTCTTCAGCAATCGATCCGCGTCTGGTCGCGCCACTATTAGTCGTGCTTGGCCCAGCGCCATACGGCGTCGGATTGTACATGGTGTCAAATGAAGATCCGCCGAAGCGATTTGTCTGAGCAGGGTAGTAGAGGTTTGTCGCCGCGGGGGGCTGGGGCATGGCATGAATGCTGCGTGGTTGGAAAGCTGCATCGGCGTCGCCGGATGCGACCCCTGCTGCAATAGGTGAACATCTTAAGCGCACGTGTGAAAAGTTCGTTACATATGTATCGCACCTAAGCTTGCAGTCGGATATATTGGGGAGGAAAGTGTGGATGTAGGCTGCAATAGCGGCGTCTCCGATGTGGACGCGATCTGACTGATCGGGTATGCCGGAGAGGCAAGGACAGGAGAGGGGGGTACACCAGATGTACGGAGGTTGAGTAGCTGCTGGCGCAAACGCTCGTTCTCAATCTTGAGCTCGAGGAACGAGTCAAGCCTAAGGACCAATCATCTGATGTCAGCGTCTGGGCTGTAGTGAGGAGGGAGGCGTGGTACGCACATGGCGGTGTTGCGACTTGGGTACGGGCGGGCCATAACGATGAAGCAAGATGCTTCGGCCTCGGCATTCGGATTTGGGTTTGCTTCCAGGTTCATGTTAGAACTGGAGCCGGTGCTAGGCCCGGCGTCACCCATGCTGGTGGATGATGACTGGGTCGAAGGCTTAGGATAGATAGCATGCCCGCGCAGCTCGAAAAGTGGTGTGGTGGTGGAAGGAGCTGCAGGCGGGTTGAGAGAGGGAGCGGAACGGTTAGGTGTAGTGGGCGAACGAGGAGACGTAGGATGTGAGCCACTACGCGGGGAGGCGAACTTAGAGCGCAGGCGCGCATAGCTGAATAGCTCGGAATGGCTTTCGACGGCACGCTTGAGATGATCGGCAAAGGGTGCAGCGTCGTCGTCTGTGCACAAATGAGTTCACATGCCTGATGGTTAATGAATGACAAGGCACCGACCGTGGAGGATGTCTCTAATGGGGCGTTCCAGGAGTTCCTCGTCGCGCCACCCCAGCTGCTCTGCAATTGCTGGGCTGGCCCAGAGGATATGGGCAGAGGGGTTGAGGATCAACAAAAGCGAGCCCGAGAGCTCAGAAATGAGGATATCAGCCCATTTCTTCCGCTTCGTGAACTCAAAGACGGGCGGAGGTTTGGTCGACATCGTGTGTGATGTGTGTGAAGGTAGTGGTGCAAGCGACATGACGCAATCGCTGTGGGTTAGTGTCTAGACGTCGTCGGTTGCGTCGCCGGGTCGTCGCCAGGAGTGAGGACTGTGTGGCTGATAACGTTGGCGATGTATCAGCAGCCCACGTGATATGACGCAAATTCCTTTCGTCTTTTCCCGCCATGTCTAGATTGCCAGGTAGGCCTCATCCTCTCCGTTCCAGCTCCTACTAATAATGCTCCTTAGCTGCCTATGCCACTATCCACGCCTTCCTCGTCGAGCAGGGGCACGACAAGGCGGCCACGGCGGTGAAGAAGGCTGCCCGACCCACCGTCGATCTCGATGTTGAGCCAAAGCCCAGCCCAGGATCGCTGCTCTCACTCCTGGAACGTTATGTTCCAGACGTAGATAACGTGTGAGTCTGCCCACTTCTCCCGTCACGGTCCCGGTTTGCAATATATCATGTTTTACGTGCTGAAGGAAAAATAGCGGTATGTTTCTCCGCGCCTCGTTCTGCGCCTCATTGCTGACATGTCCGCGTGTTGCAGATCATAGTTCCAGTACGAGTGACGGGTCCAGTTCCAGCGATGAGGACTCCAGCGATGAAGACTCCAGCGATGAGGAACCTGCGGTGGCGAGTCCTGTCAAACCCACGCCAGCGGCCCCGACGTTGAATGGTTCCAAGACGGCAGGTACGTTCAAATTCTTGCCACCCATACGCTTACCCATGTTCAACCCTTTAGCTGACCTCAAGCGCAAAGTACCTGCTTCGTCTTCTTCGTCTTCTTCGGACTCGGAGTCCGAGTCCGACTCGAGCAGTTCCAGCTCGAGCTCGAGCTCTAGCTCGTCTAGCGACTCGGATTCGGACGAAAAGAAAAGTGAGGGGAAGGCTGAAGAAAAGGTCCCGGCCAAAACCGCCGCCAAGGAGTCGTCTGGGTCATCTTCTGAATCCGAGTCCTCAGATGAATCCTCCTCGGACGAACCCTCGAGCTCCGAGTCGGAGTCTGACGCCCCACCTGCCAAGAAGCGCAAGCTAGCTGCCCCTGCTGCCGCCCAATCTGTTACCACAACTACAACAAAGACCAAGACTCTAGCGGTAATCGCCACAGTCACCAAAAGTACCACCTCTGCAAACGGTAACCAGCCCACCGAGAATGGCAAGACCAAAGGCCCGCGCAAACCCGTTGTGCCATTTTCGCGAATCAAGGCAGATGAGGTCGTATATGCTGACCCGCGGCTGATGGACAACCGATTTACTAACAAGGTGCGCTTAGGTTTAGCCTGCTTCATACTCTCCTACCAGCTACGTTTTCGACACTTCACCTTTAATTTGCTTCATCCCTCGCGCTACCTTCGAGCGAGGCCTACTGCATCCGCTCACTCTTTTCCCCCTAAGCCAACACTAACCTCCAATAAATTTTAGGGTGGCACGACTGGCGACTATGGCGAACGCGCCTCGCGCGACCTGATTGTCACACGCGGCGCAGGCTTCCGCAAGGAGAAGAACAAGAAAAAGCGAGGGAGCTACCGCGGAGGAGAAATTACCGTAAGTTCCATTCACTTTCCGTCATTTGTCTCGTTTGCTGGCCACAGGCTGGGAGGGAACGATAAACCGGGGCAAGGTGGGGCGGATGGGGTGGAGTGTCGACCCTGCTCCACTTAATACCTCTTATACCAGCGCCGTTCAACCGCTCGCTTGTACACTGTCGATCCTAACTAATGCGCCCACACCTCAGATGCAAAGCCATAGTATAAAATTCACGTAGCCTCGCGCTCGGCAACGGGCAGGGCGTTTCCGGTACCCACCCGCTTAGCATCTAGGTGGTTGGGGTTCGTCGGGCGCTGTTCTCCTTTCTTTGGGTATCGGAGTTCCCGTTGCGAGGGTTGTCTATAGGGTAGCATTAGGTTTTCCATTTCGTATGCACATGTACACTTTAAAGTATGCCGGATTTCAGGCGGGAGCCGGCCGGGGACGATGTCGAGTAGGAGGTTCTAGCCCTTTTTTGTCCGCAACGTTGCGCCTCCTATTGCATAATTTACCTGGTTTGCGTATACGCGGCGGGCTGCCAGTGGTGAATGTGGATCAAGGGTTGGGGATGTACGGGTGGACTGATCCCATATTTGCATGTTCGCGGGTACAGCAGGACTCATCGATCCTAGATACTTGACATGTTCCGGGGAAGCGTGGGGTAAATCTGATGTAGGCTGCCTGACCCGGTTGAATGAGCCGCACTGGTTCGATAGGAAGATTCGATTTACTTAAACCAAATGTTACACTAGACTATTCAAACTAAGTTGTATAAAATACCTACTATAATAGCAAATCTACATACAATATCCGGGAGATGCCCCTCACGCATATTCCCCTCCCTGAAAATTCCGCCCCATTACCTTCCCCCAGTTCCACCCCTCACGGTGCTTCGACTCGTGCTCCTCTCCCTGCGTTCCCTCTCCCTCTCCCTCCCCCACCTTGCCCTCTCTCGTTCTGTGTCATCCTTCGCAGGCACGGCAACGACACCCGGGCTTCCTCCGGGCGTCGCCAACAGTAAATACGGGCCCGGGCTAAGTCCGACGACATTGAGACTTGCAGTTGAGCCGCGGCGCACGACACGCTTGGCAACAACTGATGGGGAACGGGACGTAGTATTTGACCTGGGGAGTAACGGGGTGGATTGGGTTGGAGTACGATGCGCGCGAGTCGGAGAGGAGGGAGTTGGGTCGGGTGGACTGGAGGCGCGAGTGAGGAGGTGGACACCTGGAAACCAATTGGCCAAACAGGTAGGGAGGGTAACACGATGGAACGTACCAAGAAACGTAGTCATGCACCCATAAAAGAATGTCAAAAACCGATGGAAGTTTATCTTGTCGAAATCGCGGTAGAGGATGGCGGACCCAACGATTGCCGTGAGATTGAACATCACAAATTGCGTAGGTATAACCACCTGGATTAATGCAGCTATCGTTAGTTGACTATGCGTATGAGAACGCCATAATAGAGGTCATACTCGAGATTCATGGTGCTGAAGAGCACGGTTAAGGTGCCGCACTTGGCCGACACCAGTAAGTGCAACGGTCTACAGACCGTCTCAATTTAGGGCGTATATGAGACCCGCGTGCTACATACCAATATCAATGGGTAGAATATCCATTCGGTGAATGCTTTAGCCCACTCGGTACTCAACAAGGAGCTCACACCCTTGGTCGAAAGCACGGTAAAGCCACCTAATGCGTGTTTGTCCATGAGTCGTAATCGCGGCCAACAAGTCTACCAGGAGCTTACCGAACAGGGCGCAGAGTCCGACATCCACTAATGCCCACCTGTCACCTTTCACCCACCCTATGCGTTCGAGTTTGTTTCTCTGAGAACTCATGCCACTCAGCAAAATGATTGCTGCAACATTGAGCGCAGCCCAAACGAGGAACGGGACTTGGGTCAGGTCGTGTATGAGCGCGTCGGGATCGAGTCGAGGAGAGGAGGATTGGGAGGCGAAAACAACTGTGACGGCTCCGCAGATGGAAAGAGCAATCCCGAGAAGGTCTTGGGTGCGGAACCGTTCGTGGAGAATAAGCGGGGCAAAGAAACAGTTGGATATCAGAGCTACCTACAAGCGGAAGGCGGTTAGAAGCTACCTTGGAAGGTAGGCGCAGACGTACCGCTCCCAGAGGGGCGACGAGCGAGGCCGGAGCATATGCGTAGGACAAAAAGTTGCCGATTTCGCCGATGTTCATCAGCGCGAATCCCGCCCACCTTGGACAAGACAGCATTTCAGCCACGCACAAGTATCTATGTCAGAACAATGCCCACCATAACTTTGAACGCAAATAAGCCGACTCGTCGGGACCGCGTGAAGACTGGGGTTTGTTCCTTGCCTCGAGGTCCCCTTCGGCTGCGGACTCGCCACGCGAAGTAGATCCGCTGCTATTCTCCCGGCGCTCGGGGATGGGCGAGTGAAGGCGCAGACTGCTCTGTGTCCTGCTACGAGGGCTGAGTCCCAGGCGAGATTCCCAGCTGCCGGCCGGCGAGCCATTTACAACGAATGGAATAGCCTGACGCGGAATGGCACCAGGTGAGCGCGTGCTGCCCGAAATCGCGATGGGCAACGACTGAGACCGGGCAGGTGATGCTGCAACGTCCACCGGGGACGTCACTAGCACATTAGGTTCCGACTCGGTCGCTCCGTACTGGCACCGCTCCTCGCCGCCCGCAGCATGTTCCCTGTTGTATGCCGCCTGGATCCTGCGGTGGGCTAGTTTCTGGCAGTTGAGTGCAAATGATATCAGCACATTTCCGACAACAGCCACAACAACACCAATGAACGTCGCAGTCCTCTCCTCGGTCGGTTCGAACCATGCCAACCAGAACGCCGTCATCGCCAGGAGACAAACGACTCTCTGGGAGAAGCGCACGTGACGTCATTCCACGTGATACTTCCCACCACCACTATGCGTACACAGCACGCGCTGCACACTCTCCAGGCCTTCCCAGTCTATTCCCTTGGCTTCATCACCGACGAGAAACTGTTACTTGGTGGGGGTGGGGGTGCAGGTCGCTCGGGAATTAAAAACAAGCTTGTTGGTAACTATCTCCGGTCCTCATGAACAAGAGCTCACTATGCACCAGAGATTGTATGAGGTCGATGGAACTAGCGCAAAAATCGATTTGGTCACCGAGCTTGAGCTAGAGCAGGGTGAGGATGCGCCTATGAGCATGGCAGTCGACTACCAGGTGTGTGTAAACAATATACGTGTCAAATCCATGCTTTATCTCGCGCTCATAGGGAGGCACCGTCATCTGCGGCATCAATGGTCCTATGGAGAAGATGGAAGAGGGTATCAACCCTCACTGTCGGGCATTTTCTGTAGAAATGAAGGAAGAGACGAAACCGCTGTGAGTGTATATCTTACCTGTCGTCGAGCCCGGGTTGACCTGCTGCTTGATTCAGCATCAAATTCGAAAAGTCGACGCAACTAGTCAAAGACAAGAACCCAGAGGCGTTTCAAGTGAGACTTTCGGAATGGGTTTCTGCTGACCGTCTGCTTACTTGCAATACAGAAAGTAACTGCTCTGTCAAAGGATGGAACAATCATTGCTGCTGGCTCCTCCGATGGCAAGCCTTTTAACCAGGTCGGCCTAGACTATTATCTTATTTGACATATGACGTCCTGATATGTGCCTAGGTCACCCTTGTTGCGTATCCCAAACTTGATCGCGCCTCAGAAGCTTTCACCATTCCTTCTGGTGAGCTGTTCGACGCCGACTTCTCTTTGGACGGCTATGTACGTACATCCCCCCCTCGCTTACCCCATAGCTTCTTGGTCGACTACTCATACTTACTGTCGTTACAGCTCGTCGTCACAAGTACAACAAACCTTTATGTCTTTGCCCCTTCAGAACCTTCCAAGCTTTCACCCCCCACCACTCCCCTCCAGCTCTCCCTCATTCAAACACTCCCTACACCATCTTCACGCCCAAGTTCAAGCTTCCGTGCTACGCGTTGGTCACCTAACAGCCCCCAAACAGCATGGAGCGTGTTGAACACCGCGGCGGGGGCCGCAAAGGATCGAAGAGCTTGGGTACTGAGGTGGGATATTGCACGAGGAGGGAAAGACTGGGAGATGGCAAGGATGGGTAAAGCTGCGACACGGCCTATAACTGTGTTTGATGTCAGGCAAGTCATGATGTGGTAATATTGGAATGGTTTTCACTAACATACGAGCGCGAACAGTCAAAACGGAAAGTTGCTGGCCTTTGGGTCGTCTGATTTGAGCGTGGGCATCCTAGATGCACATACATTGGCTGTGAGTGTGGTTCTCGTTGACGCCGTGTTTGATTCGAACTTGACATGATTTTCAGCCTCTCCTTACTATTCTCCGCGCACACGAGTTCCCTCCAACCGCGCTCCGGTTCAACCCAAGCGGGACCCTCCTCGCAAGTGCAAGTGCGGACAACACCCTCCGGGTCATTACGGTTACCGACACCTTTGGGCAATGTATGTCTTCACCCTCGTGGCCACAAATATATAGCTGACCTAGCCCTACTGTAGCGTGGGTGACGACCTTAGTTATCCTCCTTGCACTGCTTTCTGGATTGCTTGCTGTACTGATACAAAGGGGCGATATCACTTGGTGATTGTGGTACCAAAATGCAGTGTCCGGAGATAGAGTACTTCCACGCGGTCACTTACGATTTGTCCATATCCAGGTGTGTTGTTGTATGATCTTAATATGAATAGATTCCGCCATTTGTACGTTTTTGAGTCACTTGCCAATAGGATCGCCAGTTGTCGCACGAATTCGTGAAGTGGCTTTCCGCGCTAACCCGATCCGGAACCGCATATAGTCAGTGCTTGCGTGTCATAATAACCACCCCTTTAGCTCTAATCGTCACCAACACCCGCATCAATCATCGAACCGCACGTCGAATGGTGCATCAAACGTTGAAAATATACGCCATTAGCTCACGGGCGTCCTGAAGCTACTGCGGGCTTTTCAGCATGTCGATGAGCGAGGCTACACGCAAGTTCAAGGGCGGGCGAACCGGACAGCACACCAACCACGCGGGCGAGCAACGATGCGAGGAGAAGGGGTAAAATTGTGCAGCTCATACATCCTTAGTTAGTCTAAACAAAATAGAAACAGAAGCTATCCGGGGTGAGAAAGGTGGGAAATAGGCGGCGTGTGCGAAGGAAGAATCCACCTCAGCGCGAAGCAACTGTGGCCCAGGATGCAGTCGAATTACTATAAATGAGAAACGACCTCCCCCCTACGACCCCCCTGCGCAACCGCAAACCTCCTGACGCTCGGCCGGCCGTTAGAGCGGGCGTTATAGTTTGCAGAACATCCTGGCTAATATGCTCCAGAACTCCCATCATCACCTCGGTCGCATGCTTTGTCAACTCGTCAGCGCACAACGAGCACAGTTCCTGCGACCAAGAGTCAACAGCCTCGTCCATTGCCCGAAGCGAGTCGGTGACGTCTTGGCCCAACGCAAAGCCTGATTTATGTATATCGAGAAGCTCGGTGCGCCGCCAACATTCGTCCTCGTCGTCCCACCACTCGGCCAGGCAATAGTCGCGCATAAACCGCGCAACCGAGCGATTCCAGTCCTTGATCGCCCGTTTGTTAATGGCGCGTACGGCTTTAAGCTCCGCTGCATGCGAGTCACGGAGCAAGATATCGTCTTCTTCCAATAAACTTGGGGGCTCCGATTGGATTGCGAAGTAATACATGGCCCAAGGCAAAAGGTCGGGCATATGGAGTAGTTCGCCCACGCGGATCACCAGAGGTGCAATTGCAGGGTCGTCTTCATAGTTGGAGGCCCGGGAAAAGTCCCGTGTACTGATTGCTCTTGGAAGGCGTGATGCTAGGCAAATTCCGCAGGTGGTTTGAACCGCAAGCATTTCGTATTTGTGTGCCAGGAGGGCCAGTTGCAATTGTTGTTTGAGGGGCATGAAGGAAATTTCGCTAAATAAAACCAAGAGTGTGTTAGTAGATTCGACGTAGCGGGTCATTGTACATACGTGCTCTGATATATCATATCAAGTAGCAGAGCGAAGATAGCTGGGTCATCTTGAAGTGTCATGCGGTGGTTGGTGTCTGTCATAGATGATCTACGATCGCCGATCGCAGGCAAACTGAACACGTCGCTGAATACTTCAGAGTGCTCGCAAAGTCTTGCTACGATTAAACGGTCGATGTTAAATTCCGAGCCAAAGTGCATGGGGCTGGGTCGCCCGAGTTCCCACTCACTTGTATGAATGCGAAACAAGGTATTTTGAGCTTCTAGAACAATATCCCCAGTTTCGTAGAAGTGCACAGGGTGCGCCTCTGGTACAACGAGCTCGCGCGCATCCTGGGACATGAGAGAGAGCTGTGACAGGTCGCTTGAGCTTCAAAATCTCACAACGTGGCTACGGTGATCAAGTAATCAGCCACGCGTACCACGTGACTTTATTCATCAGGACCCTTCGCGTGCTAGCCGCTCTTTCGTTTACTGCTTCACCATGGTTAGTCGTTTAATTATGAACCCCCTGCTATTTACCTGGGACTCAAAGCGTAAAAGCCACCCCGCGTAGCACCCGCCACTCTTGTGCTACGAGTCAAATCTCACAAGACGAGTGTATTCGCGATGGTCCCGCCCACAGCGACGATCGCCACGCTCAAAGAACTTGTGCAGAGCGCATTGAATGCACATGCAGAGTCTGAAGCTGAACGGGGCTTGCCTCTCCCAATTGAATCCACCGATGACTTTATGCTAGCATTGCGCAGGCCCAGCGCCGCGAACAAGTCAGCGTTCCGCGACATACCCGAGGACGACACGTCGATGTCGTTATCCAAGCTTGACGTACGAAACTGGGATGCGGTGTACTTGCGGTGGCGCGTTGATGGAGGTATTTTGTGTCCCATGCAACTGTGGCTTTGCAAGCACTTACGTGCAGCTCACCATGCGTTGTAGAGTATCAGCCGGTAGAAGTAACTTTACCGAGCTTGTTGGAGGCGGAGTCCGATGAAGAAGGCAATAACGACGAGGAAATGGCCACTTCCCCACCGCCAAATCCGTCCAAAAGTAAGGGAAAGGGGAGAATGTGACAACTGGGGAAGTGGGGGTTGGCAGTATTGTCCAACTGCTAAAACCAGCGGTGTGACTGGGCGAGGTCCTTAATGTTGATACATATGTATATTGCCTAAAACATTTATTTTTCGGCCGGTGTTGTGTACCAAGAACTATTGGTAGCGAACTCGTCTGGGGCTTTAGGGTCCACCTGGAAAGACGTCGAGTTTGATTAATGTAAATCATTAAACTAGTATAAATTAAACTTACCTTCTGGCCTCTCAAACTCCCTGTTAACCTTCGATCCCGCTCCATCATCATCTCCTCCCAGCTATCTAGCCCATAACGAGGTGGCTAGGTAAGTCAATGTATACGAGTTAGCGTGGACAACCTCCCACCGGCGCAAACACGCACCTTGCCGTCGTTGGCGAATCGTGCAGAGACATTGAACAATGTGCCAGTGGCCGCGAACATAGTGGTGAGCAGCACTTTAGATTAATGGGCAGCACACGTTGGACGTTAATGATCAGATGTGCGAACGATCTGTTGTTGCGAGTATATAAGAATGCATACCAAACGGAATCGTAGCCTCCCAGGGAACTGGCATTTTGGCTGATGTTCACAAGAGGTCTATCTCGAGGTTTGGAGAGCAGTCGTCCTGGGAGCAGAGTGTAGCCCACGATTAGGAGCCGCGGTCACCACTGCCACAATAACAAACGCCGGCGTTTAACCCCCTCCCCGAGCCTAGACATGTCCACACCCGTCCCGACTTCATCTGCGCCAGATCCTACAACCGTACCGCTTCCAGAAACGCCAGTACCTCCACCACAGCACAATAATTCAGCAGCTTCAAAGTCCATCCCCTCTCCACGGGGGACATCGACAACCACAGATACCTCGGAGGCCATCGACGAACCTAACACCACACTCATTATTGTCCCCCCTCCTGAACTGGTACTTTGTATTTTCATTCATGGCTTCAAAGGAACAGACTCTACATTTGGTGCTTTTCCTCATCGTGTTGGACATCTGGTTGAACAAGTACTAAATGCCGGCAGAGGTTACGCTGATAACGATAACTTGGACTTGGACTTAGAAGGACCCGAACCCGAGGGTCCAGCAAGCAAGGCGATGGTGGAGTGCCTTGTATTTCCTGCGTATGAGGTGAGTACCATCCATGATGTTGCTAAACCACAAAACTACTGACCCGTGTTAAATCGCTAGACCAAGGGGGAGCTTGTACGTGATGCTTGTGGAATACCGTGGTCATACAACTCAGATAATCCTTCCCAAAGAAAGAAGCGGTGGAGAGGTTCGTGGATTGGCTCACAACCCTCACGGTCCAGAAAGAGGTGGCGCACAGCTTGGCTGGAGGTTCAGGAAAGGCCAAGATCATCCTGTGTGGACACAGGTAAGCGTAATTTATTCGATCTCCCGGCGCTTTTAACCTCAGGTAAAATATCTGTAGTATGGGTGGCCTCATAGCCGCCGATGCATTGTTGTCCATCGCTCGATGGCGACCTGAGAAGAACGCGCCTCTTTGGCCGTGGATTGTAGGCTGTATTGCGTTCGATACACCGGTGACCACCACAGCTGTACTCTCACGCCCCATATGACACTGACATATATGTCGTTGAACAGTATTATGGGCTCCACCCGTCTGTCATCAGTAACTCGGCTGCCAAAGCTGTAGACTACGCATCGGCCGCACAGCAGGCCTTTGCTGCGTTCAACTCATTGCGGCCTTCGCCGGTCCCCACTCAACCTACACGTGCAGCTATCTTGCCCCCTCCGAGCGCATCTCAGGCTACTAAATCGGCATCGCCTTGGAGTACCTGGGTGCCAGCCGTAGGCGGGGCTCTGCTCGCTGGCGCTGCAGCGGGAACCGCATACTGGAAGCGCAAGGAGGTTGTAGAATACGGAGCGCAAGTCGCAGGTGTAGGGGCATGGCTGAAGGACCATATGCAGTACATCGGCAACCTTTGGGACGAGAAAGCTTTGGCGGGGCGTGTCGATGAAGTGATGCGATTGGTCGAAGAGGGCGGTGTTGCGTTTTGCAAGTAAGTTAGCTTATACTAGCCCTGATTGATGGGTGTTAAATCTGATTTTTGGATAGCTATTATACCGTAATTCCACCATCCAAAAAGCACCCGAGAGAGCGAACGTTCATAATCCTACCACCAAAGTCTTCTCTAGCCGCCCAGAAAGGAGCGTTTATCCCAACGCACAACGCGTTGGCCGCAGACGAGACCGCAGCCCACGTCGGGATGTTTGAAGCCCAATCAAACGACGGATACTACACCCTCGGGCTGCGTGCGGCAGAGAACGTGTGCAATGCGGTGGCTATTGGTCGAGAGGTAGGAGCTCGATGGGAGGCTATCACAGGAGTCGGAGGGGAGGGTGGATCAACAAGAGCTATTCGGGACAAAGAGGACGAGAGGATTGAGAAAAGGACTGAGGAAGAGGTGCAAAAGTTGGATGCTGGTCAAGTGCCTCCCACAGAAGCAATACCGCTGGATGGAGAGGGTGGCGTGGGCGCAAAGCACTGAGAAGTTCAAATCTGCCCGCGCCTTCCGCATCTCCCCAAACTCTAATGTAATCAGTCAATGGATAGTATACAACTGAACTGCGATCAATGTACTTTAATACAGGTCTTTTAGCGATAATTTCATAGCATATGCGTCCTCCCCGTCTGCGTCTGTGGTGTAGTAGCTATATCAATGCATGTACGAAGGTCCGGTTTTGGCCAACTTACAGTATTTTTGTTCGATATCTGCGATCTCAAAGCCTAGCGTATCCCGGTAAAGGCCAATTGCCGCGCGATTGGATTTTCGGACATGCAGTGAGACATATTTTGCACGATAAACAGTGGCCATCGCCTCTTCTGAAATCTCGCTCCGGTCAAGTTTCTACCATTATGGCTAACCTGCACTTACGGGATTGTATCATAAGTTTCTTCGCGAGCCCTAACCGCCTGCACGTCCGGAGCACAGATATCGAGGTAACATGCCCGTGAGGTTCTTCGCCTTCCTTGGTCTGCTCCTCCCTAAAACAGAGCTTCACCGGAGACTCCGTCTGGCGTAATTTCATGCGACTGACATTTTTGCCATGATGTATCCCACAATCCGACCTTTGTGATCTTCGGCTACATACGATAGCTGAGGCCATGTCATAGAGTGGTACATGTCTAAATAACGTATGTTATGCATATTACTTGTACGACGACTCGCGGTGCTCACAGTACTTCATCTGATAGTTCTCCGGCAGATTTTGTAGGTTGCATGCCTGCATGCCTGGGAGATCCTCGGGCTTAGAGTCTGATTATTAGAGAAAAATCGCGACATATATTGACAATCACCAACTGTAGCACGACGAATATTCATGTCGTAACAAGGCTTTAAAGGGGGTGGTGGAGGGAAAGTGGTTGATAAATTGGCAAGCGGCTGGAGTTAGGGTTATCGCCGGGCGTCAAACAGGACCCATTTCTTGGGATGGACCCACGACTGCGTGCAATGTCGACCATTGCGTTCCGTCTGGCACGTCCTCGGACCTCGAGGTACTCTCCGGCATTCACTCAGAACAAACTGTTTCATACTACTAGCTTGAGCCGTAACTCTGCGCTCACAAATATATTGGGCGATGGACCAGCACCTGCAGTACAGGTCAAGAGCGCTGGCGAAAAGGGCATTGAACTCGCAGACGGTAGGTCTCGTTGAACCGAACAGATCGGACATCCTAACTGGTTGGCCAGGCCTGATACTTCCTGGCGCATGCATCTTTCTCGCTGGTCGGGTGTTTCTGTGGGATGTTCCCACACCAAATGAAAGATGGTCGAATGTAGGGCTCGAACATTTTGGGGTGTTCGACGTTGTGATTCCAAAGCCAGGTATGGGCTCGACTGGCAAACACTCATAGTACTCACACGGTATCGGTCTGCCCAGAGCTTTTGCTTGTAGGAACAGGAAGATTGGCTATGCTGCCACCGCCAAAGTTTGGCGATTATCTAAGTAAAATTGGAGTACAGGTCGATGTTATGGACACTGCAAGTACCGCCTTTTGGTGTCCGAGGCCCGTATTCTGACCGCCATGTATAGCGCAACGCCTGCTCGACGTACAACCTGCTTGCGGAGGAGGGTCGCCGGGTGGCAGCTGCGCTTTTGCCGATCCAACCGATGCAGTGGGAGCGAAATAAGCCTTTAGGCAGTCAATAACCAAGGTCCCAACGCATGATCCACGAGGTCGGCACGTCAAGTTGTTTGCGTTCATATATCCATTTTGTGTGATCAAGCACCAAAAATGTACTCGGAATTCCATGGAAGCACTTGTTTTGACAGTCGCTGAATGCGCATACGAGTCACCGCGATTGAATAGTCTGGTTCCGCACTGCAACGAAGTCGATGGCGAACATCACATGGAATGTCATTTGGTCATGTGACCCAGGGGAGAGTGTTTATAAACCTCGCTGTGTCTCCCACCACCGCAGTCGCGCCATCATGTTGACTACCATTCTCTCCGCACTCGTTCTCTCCAACTTGGCCGTTGCGGCCACGACCCCGGTGAAGCGCGACCCGCCTGGCGTCCACCGCATGAAGCTCAAGAAACTCGCCTACCCAGCGAGCTTTGACCCCGGTCTCCAGGCCATTTCTCTCGGCCAGAAGTATGGCGCCCAGGTCACTCTTGGCCAGTCACACGAGAACCTGTTCACGACCCAGGGTGGTCGCCCCGGTCACAACGTTCCCTTGAATAGTGAGTCGTTTATTATTCACGCGCTAACGTGTGGCTTATCAACATGTGGCGGCTGTGTCTTAAGACTACTTGAATGCCCAGTACTATTCCGAGATTACATTGGGCACTCCTCCGCAGACCTTCAAGGTTGTGCTCGACACCGGTTCGTCCAACCTTTGGGTCCCGGGCAAATCCTGCACCTCGATTGCGTGCTTCCTCCATGCCAAGTATGACTCGTCTGCCTCCTCGAGCTACAAGGCCAACGGAACCTCGTTCGAGATCCACTATGGCTCGGGATCTCTCGAGGGGTTCATGTCCCAGGAGACCCTCACCATTGGCGACCTCACGGTCAAGAACCAAGACTTTGCCGAGGCCACCAAGGAGCCTGGGCTCGCATTTGCATTCGGCAAGTAAGTATTTTACGCATTTCTAGTTGCTTAGCAACGAACTGATCGCTTGGTTCTAGGTTCGACGGTATTTTGGGTCTTGCCTATGACCGTATCTCTGTCAACGGCGCTGTCCCGCCCGTCTATAACATGCTTAACCAGGGGCTCCTGGCTCAGCCCGTGTTTACATTCCGCGTTGGCGACCAGCCCGATGGTGGCGATGCGGTTTTCGGTGGTATCGACCCTAGCCACTATAAGGAGGGCGAGGTGATCCACTATGTTCCCGTTCGTCGCAAGGCTTACTGGGAGGTTGAACTCAAATCGGTCTCCCTTGGCGATGACACGCTTGAGCTCGAGAATACTGGAGCCGCTATCGACACTGGCACTTCGCTTATCGCCCTTCCTTCCGATATCGCAGAGATGATCAACACTCAGATTGGTGCCAAGAAGTCCTGGAACGGACAATACACTGTCGACTGCAACACCGTTTCCAGCCTCCCCGATTTGACGTTTAATTTTGGCGGCAAGCCATACGTCTTGGAGGGCACCGACTATACACTGAATGTCCAGGGTACCTGCATCAGTGCCTTTACCGGTCTGGACATCAACCTTCCGGATGGCGGCAGCATTTGGATCGTTGGTGACGTGTTCTTGCGGAAGTACTTCACCGTGTATGATCTTGGGCGTGACGCTGTGGGCTTTGCCAAGTCTGCTTAGTCTGGCTTTCTAAATGTTTTTGGCTTTTCTGTCGTTTGTGTGAGAGCTCTAAGTTCTAATTTGTACTACTTGACCTTGCTATGGGATGATGATTGTTATTTAACGCGTTGCGTGCTTGAGAGAATGGTTGTTCTGCTCGAAGCCGAGTGAGCAATGGAATGGCAAACGTGATGACGTGTCTGTCCTCGTTTTGGGTTGTTGACGATGTGTACTGGGAGCCGCGCACTGTTGTGTACAAGCTGTTGACCCAGGCAGGCTATGGATATATCCTCTGACTGCAGCTCTTAAGTGGCGACCACACGGCGTCGCAAGTCGAGAATTCATGTGGGAATCAACGGTTTCATTTGGCGTATGTCAACAAAAACTACCCATAAAACGGTCAATTCCCTACATAGGTCAATGATAACCTTAAAGTTTCGTACGTCTATTGAAAAAATTGCTAGATCCCGCGTGCCCCTATACATCGACCAGTCAGTTGAGTTCCCACGAGCAACATTGACCATCTAACCCAACCAAAGCACTATGAGCAAGCGCCTCTCTCCCTGCACAGGTTTCCCCGTCTCGTTCTTGTGTCGATGCCAGCAATATCCGCGCTCTCAATCATAAAACCAGATTATACTCAGCACGCCACCCCACTCTGATAACTTATAGATAAAACCGGGTTGACTGGGGATTCGCACCTCAAGGTCCACTCCATTTGAAAGTATATTATACTGAAATTCGTACAAACATCTTGGTACCCACAAACCCATGAGAGCTCCAAAGCGTGAGCACCTTTGTTAGGAGGACGGTCCGAGTGCTTTCTGCGCGCATACATCTTAATGCCTCCTGACCACGTGACAATGATTCGTTCAGGGTAAAGTCGCCATCCGGGCAGGACATGACGGAATGGGACCGCGATCTTATATACGAGGGCCTGTCCAGTCAGCTACCTTGTACAACTGGCGCCTCGCACCGGGTCTCTCTCTGTCGGAAACCAGGTTCTTTGAAACTGTTTTGGTTGAACAGATATCGATAACTGTCAGGGATGACAATGGCATATCCTACTCGCTTCCTACTCGATTTGCACGGATCTCTCTGGCTCGTCTGGTGCTGTGCCTTATGGCATTCATTCGCCTTGTTATGGGTGTGCTAGTCGCAGCGTGGTCGCCATGTTTGAAGAAACGCGTTGCATGTTGCATGTGGTGCCTGGGCCTTACTCAGCTTGGTGTGGTGATGTCCATTACTTTACTCAGAACTATACCTGATGATTGATCCTGGTGGTTGCCGCCAGCTGCTGTCCTCGGTCATGGTCA
The DNA here is from genome assembly GCA_019616945.1 of Ceratobasidium sp. 414. Classification (NCBI taxonomy): domain Eukaryota; kingdom Fungi; phylum Basidiomycota; class Agaricomycetes; order Cantharellales; family Ceratobasidiaceae; genus Ceratobasidium; species Ceratobasidium sp. 414. Next base: position 9,344 of record WSTK01000077.1, on the reverse strand, counting down.
GGCCGGCCATTTAGTCATCTCTTTCGAATTTGTAAAAGGGAAAGGCTGCACATACAAGTCCAATCAGCCAACCGCAAGATAACTCCAGCTCCCAACTGATAACCCCTTCACCACCGTTCTCCCGCTACAACCAGAGCCTAATATGGCAAACACACATACCGAGGTCGACCTTTCGCACCATCTGTCAGACAGGGCGAAAAATATTAGGCAGAATCCGTTGAAGGCGTTGTACAAGTACTGGGGGGTTCCTGGGCTAATTCTGCTTGCTGGTGGTGAGTGACAACCTCCTATTGCCTTTAAACTCGACGCACGGAGTGTTTCTGTTGAGTTCTCGCTGGCGAGCGGCTTGTGCAGTTGCCAGGCGCCCTGGTCAGCGCTATCGCCGCTCAAACATCATGCGATAGTCCTACCGCAGCCTGTTTTGACTCTTGCTCGCCTCTTAGGCATGCCGCATCCTTCATTATTCCCTTACGAGGAGATTAGCGCAATTACGCTCAGGCCCGATGCATACTCTCTGGACGCCTCCCCGAATGATGACAGTCCGCTTGCATGGCTATGGAATTTGTTCAACTCCAGCAAATCCAGGACCCAGCTGAAGATTCCAAAGTATGCGGACCCAGATTCTGGAGCCAACCCGATCCAACTCTCAACGGCGTTGCAATACAGTATGTCACCGCCATCTGGTTCTCTTGAGACTCTCATTTCATGCTCGTTTAGGCGGGGTTGTTGGCCTTCCGCCATTCATCGAGTTCGTTCACAACTTTACACTCAAAGTGTTCAAGCCTGCCTACTCTGATTTCCAAGTTCTGGCCAACTCTGGTAACACGGATGGCTGGACCAAGGCCGCTGCAATCCTGTGCCAACAGGACGAATTGATTTTAACTGAAGACTGGACTTACCCCGGAGCGTTACTTTCTCCATGGCCGACTGGTGTTCGACCTTTCCCCGTTCCTATGGACGATGTCGGTATGCTCCCGGACAAGCTCGAAGAAATCCTCAGGGACTGGAAGGAGAAGGAGCACGAGGGGAAGCGCAGGCCGCATGTCATGTATACGATCCCGGTCGGACAGAACCCAACTGGAGCTGTAAGTCAAGTGTTCGCGGTATTGGGGATAGTACTTACTATGACCTAATTAGGCCATGGACGGCCAGCGTAAGAAAGAGATCTACGACCTCTGTGTCAAGTATGGTATGTTAGTCCGTTGATCGCGTATGGTTATTATTCTGACCAATATTTTAGATGTGATCATCGTCGAGGATGATCCATACTACTTCCTGCAGTTCCCAGCATACAAACGGAAGAGTGAACGGAGCTTACGGGGCCTTATCCCAGATGTGACCAGTCCCGAATCGTCCGAGAGGTTCCTAGATACTCTCGCGCCGAGCTACCTCAAGTAAGCCACCTACCAAACCTCTTTAATGGTACCTTACGGCTTGGGTAGGTTTGACTACCAGAAGCGGGTCATCCGCCTGGATACATTTTCCAAGGTCTGTGTATCTAAATCCAGTAAAGTGCGCCGCTGCTAACACGGCTTTCAGACCATTGGGCCCGGGTGTCGTCTTGGCTGGACAACTTGCAATGCCCAGTTTGCCGCAATCATGGTTGAATACGGTGCCTCTACAACGAATCAAACCTCTGGTATCTCTCAAGCTCTGATCACACAGCTCGTATCAAAGCAGTGGGGCTATGATGCATTTATCCGTTGGTTGAGGGGTACGCCAAGTCTAGCTTGAACTTCAACTTAGTTAACATTCATGACAGGGCTTGGAGCTCAATACACCGCGAGGCGGGACGGGATGGTCGACTGTTTCTTCGAGTGCCCCTTGATAGGGTTTGTTCAGCGCGAATCCCCGCTACCCAACGGTCCTCCCATATACGAAGCCTACGCCAAACCAACTGGGGTACTTTATCATGGATATGGCGAGAAATTCCCCCAGGACGGTAAAACGCTATTCAGTTTTACGATACCCAATTCGGGGATGTTTATCTGGGTGACTGTGTATCTGAAGCATCATCGTGATTGGGTGCCTAACCCTGCGCCTGGCTCGGCATTGGAATTTCTGCTTTGGGATGGTGAGTGCTTTACGCGCTCGAGCAACAGTGCCTCAATTTTTTCCCCCAGAACTTGCCAAGGGTGGTGTTCTAGTTGCCCCAGGCTATATGTTTTCGACCGATGAACGCGACTTTCCTATGTCGGACGAACTGGCTCATGCTCGATCTGAATATGCACACATGCGCATCTCGTTCTCAAGCACTTCTGTACGTGTGGTTGTTATAATTTGGATAATAATACGTTACTGACGTGTTGTCTATAGCGCGAAGAGGCCAAAATGGCGGTTGAAAGGTTTGCGAAGGTGGTTTTAAAGTTTTTCGAATAAACGTGGTTGATAGGAGGTTTGGTTACTTTATCTTTTTATGCAACCTTTATCTAGTTGTGTAATACGGAAATCCAGTGGTGACTTGATACATCTGTGTGCGAATCACGGCCAGTGCAAACAACATCTCCACTCCGACTCACGTGACGTGAACGCATTCTTACATTACCGCATTGACATGCCCAGATAGCCTCGTTCGACAAACTCGTTGACTTTCAAGAAACTCTGTGAGCGATGTCTGTTCTTCTAGAGACATCGCTGGGTGACCTAGTCATTGACCTAGAGGTCGAGACATGTCCCCGGACCTGCGAGAACTTTCTCAAATTGTGCAAAATCTACTATTACACCCTTCACGCTTTCTTCAATGGTATGTCGAGCCTATCCCTCGTTATTATATTTTTAACGCGACTTGCATCTAGTCACAAAAGACTTTATTGCCCAAGTTGGGGACCCAACAGCCACCGGAACCGGTGGAGAGTCCGCTCCGTCATACATCGCGTCCTCGTCCAACCCGCCAGTGCCCAATGTGCCGCGGTACTTTACCCCTGAACTTGTGCCTCGTCTGAAGCATACAGCCCGTGGAACTGTGTCGATGGCTATTGCACCTGGGATAGAGGGCGGTTGCGGCAGCCAGTTTTTTATCACGCTGGCCGACAACATCGACTATCTGGACGGAAAACATGCAGTGTTTGGACATGTAGTCGAGGGAATGGAGACGCTTGACCAGTTGAACGAGATTTTCACGGACCAAGAGGGACGTCCTATGAAGGATGTGCGTATCAGGCATGTTGTTGTTCTTGGTACGGGCCTGCCACCTCATAACACCGAGAAAACGTCTAACGCTTGGTTTTTGCAGATGACCCTTTCCCCGACCCGCCGGGCCTGGTTGTTCCCGACGAAGAACCTACAAAGGCCCCCGATCTGACCGGGGCCAACGTCCGTATTGGCGAAGACGAAGACCCACTCGAGGAACTCCCCGAAGAAGAAGCCGAAAAACAGCGACGCGAGCGCGCAGCAGCTGCAAGCGCTCTAACGCTCGAGATGGTCGGGGATTTGCCGTTTGCGAATGTGCGCCCGCCGGAGAACGTGCTGTTTGTGTGCAAGTTGAACCCGGTGACGCGCGACGAGGATCTTGAGTTGATCTTTTCGCGGTTTGGGGTGATTATGAGTTGCCAGGTTATTAGGGATAAGAAAACGGGGGATTCATTGCAGTATGCGTTTATAGAGTTTGATAAGCGAGAGGATGCGGAGCAGGTATGTTACGTTTAAAGCTGGTTATTTTTGGTATTGACATGCTCCGGACTAGGCCTACTTTAAGATGCAAAACGTTTTGGTGGATGATCGTCGTATATGGGTAGACTTGTAAGCACATGTACCACGTCAAATTGCTGTAGTCTAACGCAATATCTACCCTCTAGCTCGCAATCGGTCTCCCGACTCAACACCCATTGGTCCAACAACCCCAAGATGGGCAAGGGTAGCAACAGGCGCGAAGGCAGCTCCTTTGCGGGTCGGGATGACCTCGAGGCGACGAGGCGGTACCGCGAGGGAGACACGGGACGGGGTGGAGGGAGCTTTGGTATGGTGTTTGATCACGCATCGCGCGCAAGGGAAGAGAGGAGCCGGAGTCCGCCCGCGCGTAGAGACAGAGATAGAGAGCGGCACCGGAGATCCGAGGACAGAGACAGTGGGAGTGGGAGGAGAGACAGGGATTCTCGACGCGATGACGCCTACAAGGATAAAGATAGACGTCGAGACCGAGATCGTGACTATGACAGGCGGGGCGAGAGGGACAAGGATAGGGATAGAAGACGGTACTAAACAGGTGCTGCTCCCGTACGACGCTTCTTTGTGAGTCGGCTAGGTCAGTTGTGACAGCGGGTCTTGATTGTTAACGGCTATCACGGTAGTCATCTGTCGTGATATTCTCCGTTTGTACTTACAAACCATGCTCTACCAAACGTTCTCCCGCGACTATAGGGGCTTCTCCGCTTGCGTGCTTCCGATAATGCGCCAAGACTATATGTATATAGCCGATTATGGTAATCGGTGGGCCTGGTGACCGTGCCACGAACGCTGCCACCTCGGTGTCTCCTGGGAGAACTCTAGGAGGGTGCTAAATGCGCCGGTGAGCAAGCCATATGGGTGCTAATTTTAAACGCGTTGGGAGATATAAGACGGCGTATCTGGAGGGAGGAACTCGTCAGCAGTATACTTGACGTTCTATTCAACATGAAGTTTGCAGCAGTTGCACTCGCTCTGGCACCGAGTGTTTTCGGACACTGTACGTCTTCTCTGCACCTGGTGTTGGGCCCTTTGCTTATATTAACGCCGCAACCATAGTTACCATGCAGTACATGTGGGTAAACGGGGTCGACCAGGGACTGAACACGTACCTGCGTGTGCCGCCCAGTAACAACCCGGTCACGGATGTAACGAGCACCGACCTTCGATGTAAGGACTGTGTTGTTCCCGCGTGTAGATGCAGTGCTAAATTATATGAACAGGCAACGTCGGCGGCCTCACGGGGTCTGCGACGGGCACCAAGCCCAACGTCGCGGCCGGGACGAATATTACGCTCGAATGGCACCAGCACGCGCAGCGTACCGGTGAGGACCCGATTTCGGGCGGACACAAGGGACCGTGAGTGGACTTGGCGCCCCCTTCTTGAGCAGGGTGCTTACCCAGCGCATACAGTGTGCAGGTCTATATCGCCAAGGCGCCTTCGACGGCTGCGTCGTTTGACGGCAGCGGCACGGTGTGGACCAAGCTCTATTCGTCTGGTCTGATCTCGGCATCTGCGCAGACGTGGGCCACGGATGTTGTACGTTGCTCTCTCGCCTCGATCCAAGTACCAAGCTGACTGGACAACCCGTTTTGCTGCGATCTACACTGGCTCGATTCTGTCCCGCTTGACCCCAACGCCAGGTAAACGCAAACGGGGGGAAGCACTCGTTTATCATCCCCAAGAGCCTTCCGAGTGGTGACTACCTCATCCGGGGGGAGATCATCGCCCTGCACGTTGCACAGTCGTATCCCGGGGTAAGCAACTAGCCGTTGAATTCCAGATCTGGGTCGAATGACGTTTTGTTTTCCCCTTTTGCTGCTGCCCACAGGCACAATTTTATATCGGGGTGAGTTGGGTCCTCGTGATATTGGCGTGCCAAACGTAATTGCTGATGGGGCCGCCGTGGGTTACGTAGTGCGCACAGGTTACGGTGACAGGTGGAGGGAGCGGGTCGCCGACCAAGATTGCGCTGCCAGGCGCATACCAGGGCTCGGACCCAGGTATCACTGTGAACATCTACAACGGGCTGACGAGCTACACTGCCCCGGGTGGAGCTGTCTGGCAGGGTTGATTGGCAAGGGCGAGAGGGTTCCGTGCGTGTGCATGCTGCTGCGCGCGGGTCGAGTTCATATTAGTGTATTCATATTGCAATGAGAGTTCGAACCAGAGTGGAGCTCGCACGGCATGTGGATCTCCGGCTCCAACAAGTTCGAGACTCGACGACTGGCAAGGAAAAAAAGTGGAACCAGCGCCGTGTGGGCATGTGGCCGGAAGACGAAAAGCTGGACGAGCACGTTCTGATGGACGTTTCCGCCGGATTTGGGGGCGGGATCGCACTTTACGCTCCGAAATGCGGCTTGGCCTCTGTGCCACAGGAGAATAGAACTTGGCTTTACGCCCCAAACCGGAGTTACGCGGTGCGCAGTCGAGTGGGGCGTGCTAAGAGTGCCACCCGCGACCGGGCGGGGTACGTCACCGGGGGATAGTCTCGAATCAGATGCCCTAGCTACGTCATCCATGGGCCTTGCCTGGGTGTGTACGTCAGAGCGTGCATAAGACACGGTGGGGCGAGTGGCTCTCACGTGCCTTTCATGGCGCCCCCGCGATGACGAAGGCGCACTCAGATCCCGACTTTTGCGTCGATCTCCAGCCTGCGAGATCACTGGTTCTAGTCGAGGACAACATTTATAGGCCCCACCCCACCGCTGCTCCGCACCACCCCCGAACAATGGCCGACATGGTCAGCACCTCTCCCTGCCTGCATGCGCCTGCTAACGTTCCACAGCTCGCTGCCTCCATCGACCCCGCCATGGCCACTCCCGCTTCTACCACCTCCGACGACGCGCTCGTGTCCATCTCGACGCGCTTCCACCTCGGCGAGCGCGACATGCAGGACGCCGACCTCGTGTTCTTTGCGACCGACAACGTCTTTTTCTACGCGCACCGCAGCATCCTGATCCGCGAGTCGTCTAACCGCTTTGGCGGGCTCATTGCCGAGGCCAACGACGACCCGATGGAAGAGGTCGACGTGAGCGAGCCCATGGCCGGCCTCGACCTCGGCGCGTCGCCCTCGTTGATCGTCGTGCCTTATCCTGCAGACGTGCTCAACGTCTTGTTGCATGTCATCTACGGCTTCCCCGTCCAGCGGTACCAGCCCCCCGCACCGGTTCTGCGCGCCGTTTTGCCCGCGCTGCAAGCTCTGGGATACAACGTCCACGCGTTTGTCACGCCTCATTCCGAGCTGTTTATGCTCTTTGTCCAGGCCGCTGCTGTCGATCCACTCCCCATATATGCGCTCGCTGCCCAATACGCCATCGAATCGCTCGCCGTGGCCACCAGCACGCTCACACTCTCGGGGCCTCTCAGCGACTTGACCGACGAACTCGCCCAACAGATGGGAGCCATCTATTTAAAGCGTCTCTTTTGTGAGTCCTACCACCCGTTCCCTATCCCAACACCCAGCTAACCCTCGCGTTCTAGTCCTCCACCTCGGCCGCACCGACGCACTTAAACGCCTTCTCCTCCCCCCACCCGACCCACATACCCTGTCCGTTGGCGCCGACTGCGACCTCGACGCACAAAAGTCGCTCGCGCGCGCATGGGCACTCGCATGTGCGTATGTCGTCGTCGACGGTCGGCCAGACACGCTCGCGAGCTCGCTGGCCCCGCTTGGTGCGCATTTGCGATGCACGCTCTGTCGGCGGAGCATGGAGGAACGTGTTACTGCGCTGGTCAGCGGTTGGAATGCGATTAAGCGCACCATCTGAGGTTGGGTTCCTTTAGTATATACGCTTTTTTTATACTTATCTCTTTCTCGTTATACACGTTCGCTTTCGGTCATCTCGGTTAAAACGCTGCATACTCATACCCCGTCGGTTTTCGACTTCTGTCGAGCCGCATACACGCACACTGTATACCTGATCCATGTATTTCGTATTCTGGGTTTTGGAAGAAAATGTATAAGGGGATCCAATTGGCATTCAATAAGATTAATTACTGAGGGTGATTAGTGTTCAGGTGCGGGAGCAGGAATGTGGGGAAATACAGATGAAGCTAGCCATGAAAAAGCGGCCCGTGACCCGGGCCCCTTGACCGTGCTTCTGCCTCATTTTACACTGACCAATTTAACATACACTGCCAGGATACAGGCTGCTGGCAAGCAAGTGTAAGGTAGAAAGAATTCGAGACTTAGGCAGTCACCCCAAGCATATGATAACGCTAGGTATCTCTCAACTAGTTCGATCACCACGTCGCAGGCCACAGGAGAACTGTCCACAAGGTAGTTTTCGATTGCGTGGCGAATGTTTGCCTATGAGATGGTCAGTCGCGTCCAGAATCTCACAAAATTGTGGGCCCACCTGTTTCAGGATAGAGGAGTTCGCGAATATCAGTCCCGGAGCACGCAGTGTCTCGGTTGCGCATGAACACAGAAGGTGTGTCGAGGGACACGATAATGGCAACAAGTATAGGCTCGGAGGTGTTGTGCAAGCTCTGGGTACCGCCGGGACACTCCACAAGATCGCCGACATGTTTAAGTCTTGTGCTTGTCCTGCACAAATTCGTCCATGCTCGACGCGTTGGCATCCGCAATTACTTCTCGCCGTTTTCTCGACAGTCTTTGGGCATATATGCACATATTATGTGCAGATATTTGTACCAACTAGAATAAACTAGGCAGAAACAACGTGGATCGTGGCGCCGTTGTGTGTCCTGGGGATGAAACTGACAGTGGCTTGAGTAACCTGTTCAACAAGTAAGATCACTTAAATTCAATTCTGACAATTTGATCAAAGACCCTCCAAAATCCACACTCGCTGCAGCTGACAACCAGCAAACAAGGCGTGAATGAGCCTGTGTGCCGTAAGTCACAAGCCACGCATAGACATCAGACCCCCCCAAAGCATCAAGAACTTGGATTCGACCCCGTTCTTCTTGTCCGTGGCACTAGCCTTTAAGGTACTACCTACCCTTCTCCTTGGCAACCCAAGACACTGGGCCTAAAGTAAACCGTACGGCCAAACAGGACTAACACAATCACACATGTACAGTTCAATCTGTATGTGGCCTTGAGCCAAACATAATCGGGGGAAAGCATTCGGTTGCTGTGAGGTCCCCGCGACAACTGACGAGAATGTAGCTGAGAATAGACGACTTGAGCGACTGAATAAAACAAGACGTGATATTAACAAGGGGGCATGAATTTACTACTTGCAGAGTTTCACGCAAGACAACATTCCGACTGAGAGATGACTGACAAGATTACCTTGCTCAGGCAAGGTTCTACACGGCTGAAAATGTCACAATAGACTTCCCCCGCTTCTGTGTACAAATATTGACGCCTGTGCACAGAAGTCCGGCTGTGTTTGTATTTTTGGTTCTTTTTTGAAATTGACCCACTGCCACTGCCACACCTCCAGAACAAGACTAAACACACTGAACGAACGAGTTAGAGTGAACGGGAGAGAGGAGATAAATATAATAAAACCTGGTTAGAATCATGCGCTAATATATGCGCATTCAATCCAATAATCACAATCAAACCGAGTTGACTCACAAACTATATCACATAATTACACTATGAAAGATGAATACATATGCAGGCGTGATAGGAAACTGTAAGCACCGGACTGTCCTCTGGCTTCATGCTACCTAACGTCTTTCTGAACACCCATCATAATTT
>WSTK01000769.1:0-15306 GCA_019616945.1 Ceratobasidium sp. 414 | reverse complement strand
ACGCCAACTCCCACTCCGGGCCAAACATCCCTCTCGACCCCACCACCCCCAACACGGAACCCACGGAACCCAAAACCAAGCTCGAGGTCATCGCGACGGTTCGCAATCTGCCAGCCACCCCGACCGTGACCAGTGGAGACTTTCGTTTCATGAAACAGAGCAAACTCGATGCGCCGACCAGGATGCCCGAGAGCCAAGAGTGGGTTATACAGCCCACTACGAACCCAGAATATCTGGCAGTCGAGGTTACGCGAGCGCAGGTGGTCATTCGAGGTGTCGAGTGTTGAGGCGGAGACTGGAGGCGATGTGGCGGAAGGGTCAAGCGTAGGGTGTGCTGTTGGAGAGGGACCAAAGATTGTCGCCGAGGTGAGCGGGCAAATCATGCTACCCACGTTACCTAACTCGTGTAATTCAGTGGCTCCACCGCTCCGCGTACAGTCTAGGGCCATTGCGTGGTTCGTGCGACTCCCAGTCACCCGATAATATTGTGAGTGCGAATGGTTAACCGGATGTTTTTCGCTGAACCTAGTCATTCAGGTATTCGGGACGTTTGAAGCAAATAGCGACATGACGCGGTACGCCATGCTACCTCAGAGCAGTATTGCACCTATTGAGCAGAAAACAGGGCAGAAACGGCAACCCGAACCCTTCGCGATGTCCCGGGAGCCGAAGGAACTCTGGCTACTACGGTGGTGAACAACAACCTCCCGGGTAATGACGGGAGTCGCCTCCTATACCTCGATACTGCAAACGGTCAAGCGGAGCCTTGGGATATCAAGAAGTGGATTGGCGAGGAAAACTACACTTGGATTGCCCCGAATCTTGTTTATACAGGTACTATGACGCTCTCTGAACACAAGGTATAAACTTTGTAATTGTGATTGGGTTTCAACGGCTCACCAATTGATGGTAGTTGCCGGTTCTCTGAGCTACCCGATTCCACACGGTAACGAGAGAAGCACATAGCCTTTGCATCGGATTCGGCTTTAACTTCGTACTTGAGCCACCCGGCAAGATCCCCATCCTTTGCGGTTGATTCGGCCCAGGTAGCGTCAACAATTCCTTGCAACGCCTGAATGGATGGCCACGCCCCGTAAGGGGTGAAGTAAATGGTGAGATGGGCTCCCGTCCATGGCGATGATGGTTTCCAGAGTCGATCCGTCTCCGAATCGATGGTCGTAGGTATGGTGAGGGCTTTACGCCAGAGCGCAGACCGCGCATTAAGACGCTTAGGCATCGTGGGACTACCTTTCGGTGGAGCTGGAGCAACAAATCCGCTAGGCCATCGAATTACACCCGATCCAAGCTTGCGTCTGTCGGAACCATCACCGGCACAAGCGAGAGAGCTCGTTTCCTTTTTATCTGCGTCCCAGTCTTGCTTGTATATTTGTGGGGCATCTTTTTTCGGGATGCGGGCTTCGACTTCGCCCTGCTCGGTGAAAATACAATTCTAAGCCCGCACAGGCTCAGCATATACGGAGGATTTTAGACTGCATTGAACTTGCACATCGGACAAATATGGACCCCCGGCAAGCACTTTGCGTTCTCCGTCGAGCAGTAGCCACAACGGAATGAACAATGGAACGTCTCTTTTCTGGAACATCGTAGTTTGAAAAATCCCATTGTCCGAGTAGTCGCGTTCGAAGCCAACATAGTGAGGATCAGCCATGATTCGAGAGGTGACTGAGTACGACGGTGGAACGGGCTCTCGGGTCGAGCTCGCCGCCGAGCGGGTAAGCTGAGATTGCGGCGATCACGACCCATTTTCCAGGATTGTGTCGTTCCGAGGGCGTAAAAGCGCACCACGCGGAGTAGGATGTTCGCAATACAACGTCGGCCGACCAGAGATAGCTCACATCCGTTCACGAGGTGTGCGGGGCAAACTTACGCTGCTTGAAAACAGAAGCCCGAGCCACAATTGCGGTCGTAAGACGCCGCGAGGCGATGCATATACCCACAATAACGTCATGCCATACATAAAAACCTCACCCCCTTTCCCCTATACCGATGGACAGCGTGAGAGAAGATGAAGTTGGATGAGGAAGCGGTGAGAGTTTGTATTGTTCGCACACGAGGTTCCGAGCTCGCGCCAGTTGCGTTATCCAAAGGAAGCGCCTTGGCGGCGCGATAAGATTTCCGGGGGACTGGTGAACCGAACAACTCAGAGTTCAAGTCGTACCACGGGCTAAAGCAGGCTAAAGCTCTGCATCGCAATAGATTCGATTGAGCGCCGAGGAAGCGAACAAGCTTCGGGAACTGTCGACGAGCTAGTTGGCTCCCAAAATTGTGTTCACCTTTTGAATACAGCGCAGCTCTTTATGCCGTTTAAGAACACGCGTTACCTCTGCCCACGAGATCGTCCCCGCTGGCGCTTCCAGCCCTGCTTGCCAGGAATATCGCACAGATCGCGGGGACGGGGGCTAATGGGTGCTGGATTGGAGATCCATGACGACCATAGCGAGTCGGATTTGATGTCATCGGGCGAGGAGGAGGATGCTGGGGCTGATTTGTTTGGCAACGCAGCCATTTGTAGTCACGGATCACAAGCCGCATAAATACCTTATTTGGTGATTGTAACTCTTGTTTGTCATTGTTATGACCGAACCCTCACACCTGTTCGTCACCAAGTTCAGAATCAAATTTATAAGAAGCAGCACTTACTCGGTCCTGAAAGATCTCAAAGATCGATTCCGCCGGGTTCCCCATGTTTAGTTCCAACGTCAAATGGAAACTCCTGCCCATAACCAGCATATACGATTTTTCGCATTATCAACATCGCTCTGAACGTCCTGTGTCACCATGCGCTTCGGATATCGCGGACCCAAACTTTCGTGTACATATCACTCGGTGCCCTCTAGTTCTCCGCCTCTACTACGCTCTCATCCCAGTTCAGCCGTACAAATTGGGTTCTTTGCTGCCGGAAATCATATTCCCGTGCGAAAAAATACATCAAATCCCCTAGACATATTTCATTGATTTAAGGTCTCACCACGGCCTAGGCTTTTCGTAGCCACATGCTGCATCTCAAGCCGAGACGCAATCTAGTATCGCGATGAGTCATATTCACGCCGAGTTTCGTATAAACTCACATGCGACACCCAATTGCGCAACACAGTTTGCTCCGAGCTGACCAGTTCAACGTCAGCAAAATCACCGACTATATGCGCACCACTCACATCCGGATTCCATGTCTGAAGGTCAGCGACCGAACACCCTTGGTTTTGGCATATCAAACTACACCCTAATCACTTTCCCGAAATTACCCAAGAATGGAATCCACGTACTAGCAATAGTCTCCGCTCACAACCGTATACCATTTTCGACAGCTCGTTGTTGAGTTTGGCGCAGCGTTACTCGGGCGGGGTACACCAGTTGCCGTAGGCGTCGCAGAACTTGCCACGGTTGTACTCGCGGGGGCCGAGGTAATTGGGAACGTAAAATTCGGGTCGACGGTCTCGGTACACAACGGTACGGTGCATGGTTCGCTCGTAGTAGGCGAACTCGGGCCGGGAGTGAGGGTCGGGGCGGGTGTGCCGGTGATGCTGGTTGTGGGTTTTCCGCCGATGGCTTCAGTATTACAGGTCAGGGGGCATTTGTATGACATCGGGAACTGTTTCACGTACGGTCACCCCAGACGCAGTACGACGAGCCGGCCGCTAGGTTAGTACATCCTGAATTGAGGCCGGTATTCCATCGCCTGGTGTACAGCTTGATACGAGTATGACGGCATCAATGACGAATGCTACGTACATTAAATCCGTCAAATTTGTAACCTGCGAATACGCGATTGCGGTGCACGAATCCCCCGACACCGCAGTATAATATTGATAACAGTTCTTCGTGGTCCCACTCGCAATGCTGGAAGGTGCCGGCACATAAGACGATGGCGTCGGGCCTTTAGTGACAACATATACGCAATACGCCGTCGCCTAAGTCATACGAGAGTCATTAGCCCCAGGACCAACAACGAGGCAAGAAACCAACCGCCCAGAGGTTGGTGCAACCAGCGTTTATCTGTGGGTTGGCCGCCTGGAAATCAGCCATCGTGATTCCTTGGCTGAGGATGACGGTGTTGCATGTCTCTCCAGGCTGGACGACGTACCACCGCCCGCAGTTTGTCGGCGCGCCGGGAGCCGTATCCGTTGGTGCGGGGCTTCAAAAGGATGTCAGGGTCTTCTTGGCGGAAGTAGATCAGGGACGCACGTGGCCGTTGTGATTAGCGTCCCGGTGGGAATCGCGCTGCCGAAGCCGGAGCCGGGAGAGAAGTAACCGCCGGGCGCACTACAAGAGAATCAGTATAGTAAGCGTGCATATGGCATGTGACGTACGAAACACAAATGGTGGACCCAGAAATCAGGTTTGAACACCATGGGTCAATCGTCGGATTCCAAATCAAGAGCTGGGTTCGCGTAGGTGATTAATTACTGAAGTGGATAAACGGGGGCCTACCTGCGCATATGTCATGTCTGCCGCCTTGGCCTGCACAATTGAGTTGCAGGTATCGCCCGACTAGATCATAGTCACACTCAGCAACAGAGCCGTGACCCAGTCTTAATCTCGCACCTTGATCACGTACGTCTGGCACGCCTGGGGCAGGCATAACACTTGCCCGACCCAGATGGTCGTACAGCCAGGCATGATGCTGTTGATTGAAATAAGGTCATTGGTGGCCACGTTCTGAGAGGCAGCGATCGCCTGGCAATTATCGCCCGATTTGACTGTGTAGGTTTTACCAGAGATGCACGTCGTAGGGCCAGGATCGGGGTATGTACTTGTGGGGGGAAAGTTATGCAAAGATTAACTTTAATTTGACCCCAACATACATGTTGAGGTAGGCCTGGCCGGGATCAGTTATGCTTGTCGTGATCTTACACTTGGACTGGATCATCGGCCACGAGCTGGACACGAATGTCGGGTCGTACCCAAATACCGACTGTTGAGACTGGATGATGGTCTGAAGAGTGCATGAGGTGCACAAGGTAGAAGCGTCGAGAGTCTCGATAGCTTGGTCACCGGTCGTCCCTGGCCAGCTACTGTTCAAAAGCTGAGAGCACCAGGTCCCGGTGTTGCTGCAATCGAGCCGGAAAACAGGTCATTCATCATCAATGGCCAAACCAAAGGCCAGGAACGTACGCGTCCTTGAGGCACGTCGTATTATACGTGTAGATGAGATTGTCGACCATGTAAGTAATTGGAAAGGTCGCGTCCGTTCCTTGAATGGCTACAGATGTGCCACAGGCTGACGCGATCGAGGTACGGTAGGACTTGAGCTATATGGGTGGATGTGTGAGAGCTGGACCAAGGGCGAGGGAATAAGCATACCGAATTCAGGCAGGAGGCGACGCAAAGCGTGGTTAGGGTTGAAGCGCCAAGCTGAGCGCCTCCAGCGGCGGGCCCGAGGGACGCGTCACATGTAATCTGTGGACTATTACAGGCCTATACTAGCATTCCTAGAAAAAACACCGACCGAAGCATTCAAGGCTTTACCACAAGTACTAGTCGAGTTAACACCAGCAGGCAAATCGAGCTCGTCTTGGTACAGGTTGATGGCCGCATCAACTGTGGCGAGCGAGCCCAAGCCAAGGACGACCACAGCGAGAGGACGCATCGTCAAATCGCAACCAGCAAGAACCGACAGGCTCGTGAAGAGAGCCTAAGCGGGGGTATAGGTATAATATGTGCCTCTCGGCTGAAAGACCTCGATGCTCGGAGTGTTCGTTGATCCGATATGGCCTGCCGAGGCCAGGAAGACGGCCAAATATACGCGAAATCACGAGTTGACCAAGTTCCACGATGACAAGATCCCGTGGATTGTGTAGATCAAGCCGACGGCAGACTTTTCGACAGCGATCGATCTCGAGGGGTGATGTGGAAGGCTTGACCCGGGCGCCTATTATTTCAAATCATGGTTCCCGATCTCGAATGCCGGCATCGGCCACCGACTACTGCCTCCAGAATTAATCCCATAGGCCCAGGCTCAGGCCGAAGTCCGAGCTGGGCACATGGATGCAGCGATAGAAGCTCTGGACGCCCAACTGTGATCGCTTCATGACGGATATCTACGACCGGACTTCGTGTTGGGGGCTCTTCCGGCTGACTCGGTGCGAAAACCTCTTTTACTCATATAGCGAAACATATAGAGTACTTCCATCCCATCTTCCACTTGGCGGGTTTCCCAGTCATGAGATTCCGTCTGCTGGCTGGTGCACTAGCAACTGGCCTCGTCGTATCTCTACTCGGATTTGTAACCGCCGATGACTATAGTTGCTCAGCGTCCAAGCCCTGCGTCAATGGAGCTTGCTGCGGTGCTTCTGGCTTCTGCGGATACGGTATGCAAATATTATTCGAATCACAAAAGAACGCACCCTAACGCACTCGAACTTTAGGCCCCACTTATTGTGGTACGGGCTGCCAGTCCAATGTGAGGCGACCACGCTTATTTATTGCAATTTGAGACTGACTATATATTGATAAGTGCACGGCTACAGCAGAATGTGGCCAATTTGCCGCCGCTCCTGGAACCAAATGCCCATTGGTGAGCCCCAGCGCTCCCAAGTGGGGCCTGATTTGACTCCATTTGCACAGAATGTGTGTTGTTCTCAATACGGATTCTGCGGAACCAGTATGTAGCATACCTCCAACCTCTCTCCGATTGTTGTACTATTTCCCCCTCGTCTAGCGGCCGATTTCTGCGACCCAGGCCAGAAATGCCAATCTGGATGTGGTCAGCCTAAAAAGCCATCCGGAGGCGGCACCTCGGCTTCACAACGGGTTATAGGTGCGTGGTCGAATCACTTGCCTCTCGGTGGCCGACTAACGGCCTATCTCAGGGTACTTTGAATCGTGGGCCGGGACTCGTCCCTGCGACCAATGGGACGCTACCATGATCTCTGCCAGGCAAATCACACATCTCAACTTGTACGTGCTGGCAGCCGCTGCGGGAAAATCTCGATTATGCTGATTTCTTCTGTGGCAAGTGCTTTTGCTCTCATTGATGCGTCCAATCGTATTGCCCCGGCCACCTCAGGGGACACGGCACGGTATAGACAAGCTATGAGTCTGAAGGATAGTAATCCCGACCTCAAGATATTTATCAGGTATGAGCCTTGCCTCCGATCGAACCATATAAGTTAACCCATGGCTGTAGTGTCGGTGGTTGGGCGTTCAACGTGAGTATATTTCGTTACTCCATCATTCTCCAACTCTCACCCGCTCAATCATCCAGGACCCCGGCCCAACTCAAAAGCGGTTCAGCACTATGGCATCTTCCTCTGCCAATCGCGCGACCTTTATATCCTCATGCCTGCAGTTTATGAAGACCTATGGGTTTGACGGGATCGACATCGACTGGTAGGTTAGTTCCCCCAAAGTGCGATTGTCACTAAGCCGTGTTAGGGAGTACCCCGTTGATGATTTGCGAGGGTGAGTTCATCCGCTAGTCGCATAAAATATCATTTTACATCCCTATTTAGAGGAGTTCCTGCCGACAAAGCCAATCTTGTGAGCCTGTTAAAAGAGTTCCGAGCCGCAATCACGAGCTCGGGCACGCCATATGGTGAGCATCAATCGACCCTCTAGGTCCACATTCAAAGCTCTAATCAGGCCTCAACTAGGTCTCACCATTACAACCCCGTCGTCGTATTACTACCTCCGTCAATTTGATGTAGGGGAGATTGTCAAGTGGAGTACGTGTTTGACGGATTTGTTCACTGGGTTTACTAAGCTCATTTTATGCTCGGTTTCATAGTTGATTGGGTATGTAATCTTATGTCTTCGGCGGAAGTTCTAAAACTCAGTTTTATCGTATCATAGTTCAACCACATGACTTACGACCTAGTACGTCGCCAAACTAGTTGTTAGCCTACGTTTGCTAACCTGACTTGCAATTAGCATGGGGTTTGGGATAAATATAGTAAGAAGCATTGATCGGCCTTGACCGAGCTCGCGCTTATTGAATGTCGTAAAAGGCAAATACCTCGGTCCTTATAGTATGTCCAATTCCTCGGAGTTGTTTGTGTGAACGCAGCTTTAACACATTTCGGCAGTCAACGCCCATAGCAATCTTACCGAGATCGATATATCCATGGACCTGTTTTGGAGGAACAACATTCCGCCGGCTAAAATTGTGTGCCTTCATGATTTCATTGCTGTGCTTTGTGCTAATCCCGTCGGCAGTCCATGGGACTCGGCTTTTACGGTCGGTCGTTCCAGCTTTCCAGCAGTTCGTGCACGGCACCCGGTTGCCAGTTTACAGGTCGGTATCCCCATACCTGCTCGCCTTGACGTTCGGACGATAACGGTTTTTCTCCTCAATAGGACCGGCCAAGGCGGGGGCGTGTACCGGTGCTGCAGGAATCTTGTCTTACTCTGGTTAGTTCGCCCCACTCCCGTTCATTGAAAGTAATGACCCGGAATGAACCATACTACAGAGGTTCAAGCGGCTATAAATGGCACAACCCCGAGCAGGAAGCGAGCGACCAGCGTCGTTTGGGACAAAGCTGCCGCGGTAAAATATGCCTTTTGGGGCGACCAATGGGTGGGCTCTATCAGTGTGTAGCTCTTACCGTTTTTAATCGGCAGTTGTCACAATTCTAGATATCATTTGACGATGCGGATACGTTCAAACAAAAAATCGACTATGCAAACAAGCTTGGGTGAGTATCATTACTGGTCTATCAGCTATATTGATGCGCTAACCAACTCTCCTCCTGTAGTATTGGTGGTACGCTCATATGGTTCGTCCAACCTAACTTCTGATTCGACCCCTTGCTAAACCCTTTCGTGTCGTGTAGGGCTATTGACCAAGGCAAGTTGCAAAGCACCAATGATCGTCACTTGCTTGACCATTCAACCCATAGACGATGGTGATTACAATGCCATGAGTGCTATCAGTGGGACTGTCGGACTAGAAAACCCTAGTCAGTGCGTTTCCATTTGAACTCTCAGAAATGCAAACTCACACCTGTCGTGATCGAATATAGAACTCGTTATGCCAATTGATGGCCAGGGGGCTCAACGAGAAGCCTCATCGATGAAGGTAAGCTAATGTTAACAACACTACTTTATGATTGGGTTTCAATCGACCTCTCCATAGGATAACTGTAGCCCAACCGAATGCTCCGAGGACCCCCGCTGCCCCGCAGGAAAATCTGCAGTCGCCGTTCGATCTACGCGTACACATATATGCCCTTGCTCTGTCGTTTTGGCTTATTCAATTTGCAGCCGATAAAATCACCGCGCCTTGTAAGAAAGGGTTGAAACAGTTGATATGTTGCTCGGTACGCGTATATGCTTTGCTTGTGAGAGCATAGCCTGATAAGCTTTGATAATTAGTCAAACAATATGCCGCAGTCTTGTCGGTGAGTAACGTAAAGATAATGATCCCTTGGATCTCGTGCTGACCTGTCAACCTGTGCAGGTGGGCCGGTGGTGCTCCGTGAGTACTTCCTGCCAAATTTGCCGTTCTCGAGATAACTGAGAATCCCTATAGAAATTGCCAAACCCTCGGACAATGGTACGTTATAAAACCACCCAGCTTGTATCTGCAAAAAGTGTTGATGTAGGGTTTAACAGCGGCGCTGGAGAGGAAGAGCTTGCCAGGGATAGTTATGGCGATGGGAAAAAGGTCTGGAGCGGGTTCATTTACTGTTGAATGCGTCTGAGCGGACACTCGCCTTGTTGCAGTGTGTTCAGGGTTCAAAGGCGCTTTGTTGCGTCCCGCCCAAGTCAGTAGCCGATGCGCTGCATCAATGTAAGTTTGGCTCTTGCGGTATCAACAGAACGAAGAGAGAACATCCGATTTTCAGGCAAATGGTTCGGAACTGCCCCTTCTTGCGGCGGAGATGGGCTTTGTGCCGATCCAGGTGCGGCCTCGAACTATTGATAGTTTCACTAGGGTTTATTAACCGCCTTTTCAGGATATCCGGTGCAAGGTGATGGCACATCTACCCCAAGTTATCTGTTCTCTTACGCTTAGTTTAGTCACTTTTGGATCGGGACTGGGTGGGAATGGTGCGCACGCCTCCTCAGTCGTTGTGTAATATCTGACTTGGGCGATCCAGGCCAATATTGCTCAAGCGGACACAAGGTTCTCTGCTGCCCTTCAGAGAAGACATATCAGAATTGTACGGGCAGTCCCTTGTGGTCCATTTCTCCCACTCACGTTTCCTCTAGGCCATTGGCAAGGCGGTTGGTCTTGCATCTCCAGCAGCTGCCCAAAAGGCCAAGTTTCCATTGCCAGCGACAACCAAGGAGGGGGAGGGTGAGCCGTCATCCGGTCCTGGCTTTGTGTGCTACTGAAGCTGCCTCCCAGAAATTGTTGGCTCGGTGATCACAGGAATTACTGTTGCGATACGCCGACCACTCCGGTCCCACCTCCACCGGTTAGCACAACACAATCCGAGTTCATTAATAAAATTTAACATACAACCAGGCGGAGCTCAACGGCCACTGGGGCTCGCCGAAGGTGAGTCTTAGTTCTGCGACGAGCCTTGTTGCTTACCGATCTGCAGAACGAGGGTTGTAAAGGCAACAGGTACCGTCAATGGAGCAGTAGGCTACTGGACATCAGCGGGTATGTTCCGTTGCCACTACTATTTCATACACTAATACTTACTTCTGTTCTCTTATGGCGTGTGCACGCATTATTTGGTTCGATATTACATGATGTCACGCAACCCATGAACCCAAAGTGACTGGACGAATGTGAGTACGAACAGATATACCCGAATAATGAGGCCACTGACTTTTATTGGGAAGGCCTGTGTCAACCACCCGGCTTATATCAAAGATGTGAGTCGGCCTTTATGCTTGAATCACGGGACTGGCCTGTAATCAACACATTTGCTGGATTTAGCATTATTTCGAGGCTAGTAACTGCTTTACTCATCCCGCCTGGGTCAGCGATACTGAACCGTGAACCCGTCTAGAAACCAACCAGCTGCGTTAAAAGGTGCTGTCCTGTATCCGCCTGGCCGTCAATTTATATTTATTCAGCGTGACGTTAACAGCATTTTTGGAATATGGGGTAAATAATTCGATTCACTATGCTCAAGTGGCCGGTTCACGTAGTTTAGGTAAATTCTGGGTGCCCGATAACGGATGCTGTTCAAGGTGAGGCCCATAAACTTGAACTCTGGTTGAGCCCCGGAACTGAGGTTGATTCAGTTCGAAGAAACAGGACATCGATCATTTTGAAGCGTACAGGCTACACCAGATCCAGCCTCGAGCCGACAATTGTGGGCCGCCTTGTATGTGCTGACATATCCTTCTTCTACTCTGGCATCCCGCTAAGACAAGATTGCCACCATCGCATCTCGTAAAGACTCCGGTAAGTTGACCATGGAACTTTGGTGGGCCACTGCCACAATAGTTCCCCGTAGGTGTCATTTTCCCGCAGCCTGTTAACGCTGATGGCGCCATCCTGGCGGCTTCTGCGTTGTGGATGCTTCAAACGACAGCGGTAAGTCAGTTTTCGCCGCTCATTGAATCGCATGCCATTGACCAAACACTAGGTACGAAGCGCCTTGCAGGTGTGTCACGCTTGGGACTGCAAGAACAAACCAGTGGGCTTACGGCATCTTGATAGCTGATCTGGCGCGAATCGTTTCAGTATGGCCCAAACCGCGCACGGTAAGTTCCATTTTAATGCCGCTATTTCTAAAACTCATTATTTTCGACACGTGCATAGCGAAACTGGGGGTAAGTTCGCACGCATATAACATAAAATTTGTCAGCTCTTTTGCTCACGCATTTCATCTTTAGCGTTTATCCTCCAGGTAAGCTAACATTTGACCCCCCTTGATCGCCTCCGTTGACCACCCACTTGCTCGTAGCATCGCACGTTTCCGGATGTGGTGAGTAGTCTAGTCTCTGCAAGGAAAAAAATGTTCTTGACATCTACCCAGTTCCAAATATGGATTGGCTATGCTAACCGAGGTGGTCTTGTCATGGATCAGCGTGCACCGTTAGTCCTAAATCAAGCATACTTGTTTGATGCTCAGCTGAACGAGACCTCACCAGCCAAGGTGGGGGTGCCTTCCTCCCAAATGACCCGGTGCCGGGGCAACAGAGGCAGGATATCATTATTTTTCCTCACGGTGATAACGCGGGCGACCCAAATGATTATACTTTAGTTGGCTAGTATTTTTTAACAGCGGATCGTACTATCATTAACATCCACCCATACAGCCACAGCCCACACCCATCCTTACTTGGAAAACATGGGTAAGCCATTTATTTGTCCCCCCTGGATCAATGTACAGTTTTGTTGTAGGTGCCGGTTTGGACGTGGAACCTTCCCCGAGCGATCACATGTTTGCCTGGGTGAGTGGCCTAGAGCGTGTTCAAATACAAAGAACTAACCGTTCTTCGCCCGCTTATCAAGGCATTTGGGATGTAAGTAGTTCCCTGCTTCTCAAGACGCAATACTGTTGATATATGCGCCACATGTATTGTAGACCAAGGTATGCACGATAGCGCTTGCCCATCGCATAGACTAACTTTTGACCAACAGCTTTGTCGTAACACGACGTGGTACATATATTGTGGGCCCAGACAGGCGTCTCACGAGAGCAGGCGTCGATGATACTATTATCACAGAGGCGGTTGGTGAGTGCGTACTAGGTCGCCGCTCCATTCGGAATTGACGAGGTGAAACCCGGAAGCCAACGGCAATCCAAGGCTTGAACCCGGATATCCAAGTTGGTGTTTGTACACCATATGCGATCAAAACTCTGAATGGATCCTCGTGTTTATGCAGTGGTACCATATCCTCAAATCCCCGATTACAATAGCATCAATTGGGAACCAGTAGAGGAATCTGTGGGCTTTACGCCTGCGCACGTGGAGTAGGTCCTTACCCTTCCAAGCTTGTCAAAACTAACAAACCGGCCAACGATAGGAATCAACTTGATGAACCAACCGATGGCGCACCGTTGACAATTCCGGGTCAAGCTATCCTGATACCCAACCCGCATCACGATGAAGAAGACCTCGGGCCCGAGCCTGGCGATGGCCAGCCGTGAACGGTGCCGGTCGCCTAGAATGCTAGTGTCGTCAAATCAAGATGCAAAGCGAATGAATCTGAACCTGTACGCGATGATTGATGCGGTCCTGTGTGAAATACAACGGAGTGGCGTCTGTTTTAGCATCTATACTTGATAAATCCATCACTGGTCATCTTACAATAAATACGACATAGCCTGAAATGCCCGTCTCATATGTTTAACTCACTACCGCATGCCGGGTCCACCACGGGACTCGGTATGGTTTGATTTGGCGGGTAAAGCTACGGTTCGGAAAGTCCAAGCGCCCAATACAATCATCACGCTATAAATATCCCACAGCATACATCGCAAGGGAGCGCTTTGGTGTTTTTTTTTTTTTTTTTTTTATCCGGCTAATCCAATCTACAGCTCCTCCTCGACCTTTTTTGACAGTCCCCTCCTTGGCCTCCTGCTTCTTCTCTTGTATAAACGAGGTAAGCACGTTGGCCTTTCGTTTGATCTCGTCGAGCTTGGATTACCACACCAAAACCCAGCATCAGACAACAATTAAACAAGCGCACGAATTGTAGAAGATACATATATATGCTGGAATGTTCTGGGATAGTAAGCGAGCAAGTGACTATATGCGCGGCGAATGCGCAGTACGTACATGAATGACTCGGATGAACCTGTAGGGTATAAATAAAGGTGCTACGTGCCCTCTTGTACTCTAGCTTTCTCTTTCTTTCTCTCACTTACACACTCTTTTGTATAAGCTCTTTATATACGACTTAATATATACATTTTGTTTCTACACGAATAACGCACCGCCATGGTCTTGGCTAAAACCCCATTAAACCTATTGGACTGGATCCTCTGCCAGCCGCAAGCTTCCCCATGACACGAGTATAGCACGACGCATTTCCACATGCATGTGCGCCGGTCGGGTGTATCACGTGGGTCGAAACGGTCAGCCCGTGATCGGGCTTGGGTTGGCGACCGAGAGGGCAAAGGAGAAATATACCAGTAGCTTTGGCTCGGTGTAGATCAGTCACGGGTGGCTCGACGGCAACCCCTTGTCAGCATCAGATCGAAAGTCGTGGGGGGGTTATAAGTGAGTGAGGCAACAGCGGCAGGTAGGGATCACATACTTGGATACTCATATGAGCATATCTGGTAGACACCATAGCTTCGGCATGCTTGCCTGACATAGAATTGAGAGCCAATCCAGCAGCCTCGGGGCCATAGCCGCCCTCCAATAAACCCCGGCTACCGCTTTCGCGGGCTCCACATCGAAGGCCATCTCCCGGTTGATTCTCCTCCCAGCGGTGGGGTGATATCCCATGTAATGTAGCCTAAGTGTAGTCGCGTAGGAAAAGTGCCAGGCAGTGTGGGAGAAATGGGGTGGGGGAACGCCAGTGCCGTCCGTGAGGGGACCCAAAGCAGGCTCGGGGGGATGGAGAGACGCCTGTTCCCAAGCGGCTCATCATCGTAGTTTGACCGAGCGCATAGCTATATGTGGCGCCGACGCCGGAGTTGGCCTGCAGGTGCATGGGCTCGGTGAGCGACACCCAATTGTTGTCGTTGTCCATCGAGGAAGCTCGATGATCACGTGACGCCCCCCCCTTGCGGCCTGTCATCACATACATGGGATTTCGATATTTGCGAGACATAATAAAGTGAATAATAGCGTAGTATTGGGGACGTCAACCCAATTGGTATGGCAAGAGATAGCATATAGCAACTGGGCCAACCTGTAGGGTATCGCATAACTTCGAGGTCCCCGTTCTGACTGCGAGTGAGGGGCGTCGCATGAGCCGCAGAGCCTTGAACACGAATGTATTCGAGGAATGGGCAAGAGCCGAGGGCCAACTGCAAGAAATTAGGTGCTGCGCAACATAAACACTAAAAAGAGCCAAACACTTGCCTTGAAATCGCCCAGATCAAACAGATCACGCTCACCCGCATCCGCCCAATCCAATAGCACACCCCACGCGTAACCCTTCCGCCACATCGCCTCCAGTCTCTGCCTCAACACTCGGCACCTCTCGAATGACCACCTGCGCTCGCGCAACCTCGACTGCCAGATATTCTGGGTTCGTAGTGGGCTGTGTAACCCACTCTTGGCTCTCGGACATCCCGGTCGGCACATCGAGTTTGCTCTGTTTCATGAAATGAAAGTCTCCACTGGTCATGGTCGAGGTAGCTGGCAGATTGCGAACCGTCGCAATGATCTCGAGCTGGGTTTTGGGTTCCGTGGGTTCCGTGTTGGGGGTGGTGGGGTCGAGAGGGATGTTTGGCCCGGAGTGGGAGTTGGCGT
>WSTK01000768.1:0-15354 GCA_019616945.1 Ceratobasidium sp. 414 | reverse complement strand
ACTACTCTCAGTGCCTATAAACGGTGCCCGAGGGCATGTAGCAATGTATCTGGACCTGAACCGGCTGAATATACATTTTTTTTCCACTTCATACGCCCTAGGTTGTGCCTTTATGGATTGGCCAATATGCTCCTCAAACCATGACGCCGTATTCAGTCGATTTACTGATTGTTATTCTTAATGGGTCCCTTTGGTTCGCCGGGTTGGTATACTCGCTGTATCCACTGTCGCCGTGATTACAGGAGCCCAGCGTTCGTCGTGATACTTTATACAACCACCTCACAGAATCTCGATGATAAAAGCGTTAGATCGTTGATTCTTGCTTGGATCTGACCGAGGGCGACCGGAGTGATAAACAAGACTGTAAGCGCCGCTTCTTTGAATGACTGAGTCAGCAGATCAAATTTCTTTTATGAATCAGGATGCAAGCCCGCCTTGCACTCCTCCCAGGCTATAAAGTCAGCTACCTGTGGTCACCTGGTTATAATCCTTCTGCTCTCTCCCGCATCACCGCTCACTATGCCCGCCTTGTCCAAACCCACCTACCTCGACCCCAAGGCCGCCCTTGCCGAGCTTGAGGCCTACAAGGGCCGGGACGGGCTCTCCGCCTCCGAGCTGCTCGACTCCAAGGTCCGCGGTGGTCTCACGTATAATGACTTTTTGATCCTGCCTGGGAAGATTGATTTCCCAGCAAGCGACGTCGTAACGGAGAGCCGCATCACTCGCAATGTTACTCTCAAGACCCCATTCATGAGCAGCCCTATGGACACCGTCACTGAGAGGGAGATGGCAATCAGCATGGCTGTACGTAGCAAAATTTCCGCCCATTATTCCCAGGCTAATCGTCCGTTCTAGCTCCTCGGTGGCATTGGCGTTATTCATCACAACCAGACTCCCGAGTCTCAGGCGTCCATGGTCCGTGCCGTCAAGCGACATGAGAACGGGTTCATCTCTGACCCCGTGGTCCTCTCGCCCAACAACCACGTGTCAGACGTGCTTGAGATCAAAGAACGTCTCGGGTTCTGTGGTATTCCTATCACAGGTACTCACTCGATCGTTTGCTGCCCACATAATTACGTCCTTACCCAATGTGTCTAGACACTGGCGCACTTCACGGCAAACTCCTTGGTCTTGTGACTGCCCGCGACATCCAGTTTGAATCCCCCGATGTTCTGCTCTCTGAAGTCATGATCACAAACCTTACTACCGCTCCCAGCGGCACAACTCTCTCCGAAGCGAACGAGCTGCTTAGAACATCGAAAAAGGGCAAACTTCCTCTCGTTGACGAACAGGGACGCCTAGTTGCTCTTCTTGCTCGCTCCGACTTGCTCAAGAACCAGAACTACCCGCTTGCGAGCAAGAACCCCGAGACGAAGCAGCTTTACAGCGCCGCTGCTATCGGCACGCGACCAGCCGACAAGGATCGGCTAAAGCTCCTCGTCGAAGCCGGCTTGGATATTGTCGTTCTCGATTCGAGTCAGGGTAATTCGGTCTTCCAGATCGACATGATCCACTGGGTCAAGGAGGCTTTCCCGCACCTCGAGGTTATCGCTGGCAACGTAGTTACACGCGAGCAAGCTGCGAGCCTAATTGCTGCTGGGGCGGACGGTTTGCGCGTCGGTATGGGTTCGGGCTCCATCTGCATCACTCAAGAAGTCATGGCTTGTGGTCGTCCCCAGGCGACAGCAGTGTATTCTGTGGCCGAATTTGCGAACCGATTCGGTGTACCTGTTATTGCCGATGGTGGTATTTCGAATGTGGGACATATTGTCAAGGCTATCGCTCTGGGTGCTGGCGCTGTGATGATGGGTGGACTATTGGCGGGTACGACTGAGGCTCCTGGAGAGTACTTTTATCACGAGGGCAAGCGCGTCAAGACCTATCGTGGAATGGGCAGCATCGTACGTTTATGCACGCTCCGTGGCATCTCGCAGTGTGCTGATTTGTTGGCGTGTACAGGAAGCGATGCAGCAAGGCAAACCTAAACCTACTTCGGCTGCGACTTCCTCGAAGCTAAACGGTGCTTCCAAGGCCAAGGCCACGTCCAACGTCCACGAGAATGCTGCGACTAGCCGATACTTTTCCGAGGCGTCTGCTGTCAAAGTCGCGCAAGGTGTTTCGGGTGATGTTCAGGACAAGGGGTGAGTGCACGATGCAATTTCTTTTATTTTCGATATCAAACTGATCCATTCGCCCAGATCTATTCAAAAGTTCTTGCCTTACCTTCATGCTGGCTTGCAACACTCGCTTCAGGACATTGGCACGCCGAGCGTGCAAAAACTCCAGGAAGGCGTACGGGCCGAGACGATTCGCTTCGAGAGCCGTACCGCCAGCGCTCAGCTGGAGGGTGGTGTACACGGATTGAATTCGTATACTAAGCGGTTGTTCGCGTAAAGCGGGGGATTGTTATCCTGTTTGAGTGGCATTAAATGCAAACAGTATTTTTGATGATCTTTGATGTAGCCATACGATTGCAATACAAACGAACCAAATAATTTTGGGGTGAATACCGCTGGTATATTTTTGTGACGCTTGTTTTACACAGGCACAAGGACACCCCACGACACTCTGAGAATAGGCCTATGAAGCTGTCGCACCACCAGTATACCCGCCTCCTGCGGCAGCCATCATACCCGCACTCGTCCTGGCGTCGAGGAAAAGCTCGTTCATCTCGCTGATATCAGAAGGTTCGATTTCCTTTCGCCCCGCTAGAGATGCAGCGATGCTTGCGGGCGTCAGCAATTGCAATGCATACCTGAAAATTGTTGTTTAGAACTTGAAAAACCTGAAAGGGGGAGGAGTGTACCGTAGTGAACCCTTTTCTCCTTCTTCGGCGAGCCGCTCAAGTGTGCCTGCACCGAGGGTAAGGCCCTCGACTGAAGCCCGGAGTGCGACGACCTGAGCGACTTGTGCTCGTGTATACGGGTCAGTCTTGACGATCAAGCAGCTGAGGTAATTTCAGTGTCAAGTCTTAGGGGCGGAGGATGAGCGTACCGGTCGAGCAAGTCGGAAGGGACTCCGTGTGCGCTGTACACGTCCGTCGTACCACGGACGAGGGAGGTGCCGCGGTTTGTGGCAAGGATAACGGTTGGTGCCATGGGCGATTCGAGTAGGAGGTTGAGGTAGGTGAAGCATTCGATGTCGAGCATGTGAACCTAGTTTCGTCAGGCTTAGGATGACAAAATAATGGGAAAGGTTTCTGACCTCGTCGATGAACACAACACCAGGTACGACCTCGGCTACACCTTGATCCACATATCCCTTGACGACCTTGTTCACCTCCCGCCGCAGCTTTTCCGTGATCTCCGTCCTATTTGACCTGACCAGCTGCCCCATCACGCTCAATACGTCCTGCCCACCACTCGGCCTCGCATTCGCGGCATCCAAATCCCCAAGGGTCACGTCTTGCACCAGCTGCTTCCTCTTGTGCACCTCTCCCTTGGGCAGTGGTACGTACGTGTCGCTCTCCAAATCAAACGCCGACGCATACGCGTCCGAACGGCCTACACGCTTGACCGCACCCGTGTTGGCTTCGACATACACGACATCGCCGACGACAATCTTTTCTTTGAGGATAGACTCGTAGATACCAGGGTCGAGGCGGAGTTGCTTCGTGCCTTTCACGGTTTTGAGGCCGATGATGACGTTGGAGATTGTTTTGCCATAGCCGCTGAGGGGGTTTTCGGATTCGGTGGGTGTAAGCTCGGTGAGTTCACCTTCGTATACTTCTTTCGTTTCTTTGATGCGTACTCCTATGGGGACGTGAGAGCGAGAATCAAAATGAGGCATCAGGGAACGTACCAATGGCTCGTCGGAAGACTTCTGCGAGGACTTCGGTCTTTTTGACCTCAGCACTGTACACTTCGCTCCCTACCATAGGGCAGAACGGGACTTTTGCGCCGAGTTCTTGAGATATGGCCAATGCAAGAGCAGTTTTGCCTGTACCCGGTGCACCGGCAAGAAGGAGCGCACGACCAGAGAATTTACGCGACTTGACGAGTTCTACAACTACACCACACGCCTTGAGAGAATGTTTATGAGAAATTGGGTGTTTCTATGGTCAAAACGAGCCCACCTCGCGTGCCATTTCTTGCCCAATAAACCCAGCGCTCGCAGGTAACGCATTTCCATCTGGACTCAGTCCTAGGCCTTTGATGTGCGAGTGAGGCGCAATACGGGACGAGCGCGCCGTACTTGAGGTGGCAGGCACAGTAATAGCCGGGGTGGTGGATGTGCTTGCCATGTTTTTTAGGGGCGTGAAGAAAAGTGAGGAATTTCAAATTTGGCGGGCTGACTTGGTCCTTGTTTGGCGCGTACATGTGGCGGGATTGTATCACACTCTGGTGAGCCTAAATATTTGGTAGAGGAAGGTTAAACATAGTCAATCAAGACATGTACAACGAAAGTAGCCAAAACCACAGGTAAAACCGCTAGTCATATACAAGCTGCCTGAAGGTCAAGGAAATGCGCCCTTGAGTTATGCTTGGTTGTTTGGGAATTTCGTGCTGGAGGAAGTGAACAGTCAGTCTAATTAGGCTTCACAATGCTTCGCGGAGAGTGTTGTACCTTCCAGTTCTCCTGAGTGTCCCCTTGCATGACAAACAAGCTCCCGTTCGCCATGTCCCACCTCTTCGCCATGCCTTTAACGGTGACATCCGCCTTGTTCCGCGCTGAGACTTTGGGAGTCATGATAAAAGTCCTAACTGCGCCAAGGCTAACACTCGTAATCACCTACATTCCGCAGACATTGTTAGACCAGGGGCTGAAATTAGGATAGTAGTTAAGTACTTTGTTTTCTTTACCGTCGCTATGCTTTCCGATATAGACACTGCCATCCTCGTAGCGATTGAGCATGACGTGGTTGAATGTTACACCCAGCTCAGACTCAACCAAGTCTTGAATCTTCCGCAAGGTCGGCGGGTACGTCGTGTGCAACTGAACAGGGTGGCCCGAGTATTTCACGGTAAGAGAAGGCGAAGTAGCATAAGCTGCAAACAAAGTTGGATTGCTTGATGTTCAGATCCAAAATTGTAAAGCAAGCAAAGGCGAAAAAAGAAAAAACGGTACCTGCTATTGTACGGCTCTGAATCACGTCCCGACCATAGACTTTGAGAGTAGGACGGTACCCTAAAACGAAATTCCCAAGTTGAGATATTATAAAAGTACGGGTAGGGTGGAGATGTGTACATGTATCCAAGCCACTCAGTTCCTCGTACCATTGGTTGGCTATCTCAGGCTTGATGAACTGTACCCGTTAAACATGGTCAAACCAAAAGAAGAATGGGAAGACGACGAGACTCGCATCCTCCCTATAATAAGTATCAGCGCCAGGGAGACCAAGCCCGTATTTCTCTGTAAACTCCGGTGTAGGCTCAAACTGTTTAAACGTTTGTTGGGGTTCAGGTTGTTCTGAGGCAGATACTTTGGTCGCCCGGCGTTTTTTCGAGGTGTTGGAAGTGGGGACAGGGGGAGCCTTGCGTTTGGTCATATGGTGGCGATCAGTAGGATGGCCAGAGGGCCGATCTGGGCGCTTACGGGTCGTCCTCTTGCCAGCAACTCTGAATGTCCACACGACCAGCATCCTGCCGAGTTCACGGCATCCACGAGATATTACGACTCATATGCCAACAGATTGCGCTAGCAAACCTTGTCAGTTGTCTCAACGTTTCTCGCAACTTCTTCGACTCCGCTGCGCCCTGGATTTGGGAAGATATCAACGGGGTGGACGAACTAGTCCCGCTACTCCCAGCAGAGAAGTGGCGTTCTAACGATACTACCTGGGGCCTGCCAATTGTGAGTGACGATGGTTTCTGGGTCTGCAACAGCCACAACTGTCACCCGACCAGATCCTCGAGCCATTGAATCAAGAAGAACTAGACCGGCTCAATCTGTATGCACGATTCGTCAAGCGAATGAAATTGGATCTCGGGTTTTATAAGGCTGGAGCGGCTTGTGTCTTGTTAGGTTTGGTTCCGACCCGACCCCTGCTGCCTTCGTTGCGTGTATTGACCCTCGAGTTCAACCACGGATGCAGCAACTCAGATGCGAAATTGTTAGCCGATGCATTTCTTGCTCCACAGCTTACGGCCATCGTTTGCAACTATTCAATGAGTCCCCGAGTGACTGCGGAACATGGGCTCCACCTAGTGCGTCAAATCGCCCGTATGTGCCCGAATATCCGCACTCTTGCCATCTTCCTTGACCGCCATTCAACCGACCCATCATACTCCACAACCCTTTTCACTCATTTAAGCGGTCTGCGCTATCTTAGGTCCCTTACGACCAAATCTGCGGTGTTTAATATCTCGGGCTGGCAACTTCTTGGTGGTTTACCTGCTCTTGAGTCGTTGGTGCTCCATGACGACTTTACTAGCCCTGTTTCTGAAACATCATTCTCGGAATCATCTTTTATGTCACTACGCCACTTCGGAGTACATGGCTTGTCAGCTCTGGTAATTGCCGATATGTGGAGACACTTGCCTTTTAACCATCGTCTGATATCGGTTAGTGTGGAATTTGGCTGGCGATTTTGGGATTCCAGCACAGCAAGCGACTTGATTTGCTCAATTTGTCGTCACAGCCCCATGATACGCGACCTACATCTTAACCTGAAGGCCATCAGAGTCCCATCAGCATTAATAAATTTGTCGAGCGACGTCGTACATTGTTTCGAGGGGGTTCCACTGCGTCGTCTAAGAAGCATACACGGGGTGCTCAGTCGGAATCTTGGTGCGGATAGTCTCATATTCGCTACCCCAAATCTGGAGTACCTGCAAATGGAGCACGAAAATTTCGATTTGAAACACCTCCTGCTTGTGGCCAGGCATATGCCCAAGTTACAATTTCTTTCCGTTGGAGTGGCGCTGTGCGGCTGGCCGAGGAACCTTGACGACTTCATCGTTCATCCGTCGCCATCAGGTCTTCTGCTCGAATCAAGATTTGATTTCATGAACAAGCTCGAAGATGAGGGAGACATAAACGGTTGTGTGCCACACATGGCTTGGTAGGCAACATTGTGTCGCTAGAGCCGTTCTTAATACTAATTTAACGCTGCTCACATATATAGGTGTCTCGCTACCTTGTGGCCAAGAGGACTACGATGTGTATTCTCGCCACGTAGAAGGCCCTACCCAGAAACGGCTGACATTGACAGGCTTCGAGAACTCAACGATACAATTAGGGGGGTCCTCACCACAATGGACGATTCGAGCCTGCCATCCGTCGAACATCTTGATGCTCGTTGGCAGTATCCAACCGATATTTCGGGACATGGTTGATTTTTTGGCATATCGCTTGGCCACCACTATTGACTCACAAGTATGAAGTGTAATATTTTGCGTTTGACTGAACGAGGCTTTATGCATCGATATGCGCTTATGTAAGGCAGCTATTTCGGTTGTTGTCGGTTGTGTCCGGCAATTGATACGAGATGCAATGGGATTAAACTTTATTAGTGACCTGCAAGTCATGGGCGGCGGTTTTCAATTCGTGACGGTCATCACTGTACTGGTGATAATAGAAACGGGGCCAGCTGGGACAGTGTATTTGACTCGGGGTCAAGTCCGGCGTAGCCACGATGCATGGCTGGCTTCACAGAAACGGAATGATAGCACCAATATTAACGGCCACCAGGCACTTTGACAGAAACTGAAGGTGATGTCAAACGGAAAGTGCCACTCCAAGTACACGCAGATGCGCACCAGTGATGTATTTCGCACGACCTGAGACGGTCGGTGGCTGGAGCCGAGGCATCTAAATATAGAAGGTTATAACTTGTGCGTGTTGTGAGGGGATAAGGGAATTACTGCGGGGCAAAGATTAGAGCTCAAGTACTTCAAGAATGCTGTGTGCTATTCTAGTTATCGCAAACTGAAACTACACCAAAGTACATGCGGAATTTATCAACAAGACCCAGCCCCAAGCTACACAGTTCCGATAACGCTCGCCCGCCAACGCCTCCCTAACAAACCCCTGCGCATTGCCCTCTTGGCCGTTTTGGGCCACGTCGCATGCACAGTCTTTTTGGCCCACGCCTGGGCTCTGCCGTGACGGATTCCAAACCTAGGCCTCAGTCGTGTTTCGCGCACGCGCCATCGCCCCACCACGTCCTGTCCCTGTTTCTCCCGACTGCGTTTGTGTTTCCACTCTCGTTGCCTCTGAGCTTTGTACTTGTAGTGAGGGTTGCTAGGAGGCAAGGGAGGCAGGCTGGAGCGCCACTCGTCTGCGACTAGATGTCTCCATCCGCTCGGTATGTCCCCAGCCATCTCGCATTCACACATGTCCTGCAACACGACGCGCATGAATCCGTCCACTTGCTTAGGCCCGCGGATTTTGATCCGGGCGATACGATGTCGGTCGAGGTAGGATATGTGCGTGCGCACGTACATGTTGACGCGCCGGCCAAATGTGTCGAAAAGAGCGTTCCAGAGGCGGGCATCAGGGGTCAGTTGGTGCGCAGAGCGGGGGTTGGAGGAGAGCGGGAGATAGGGGCGGATGTGCCGGGTGTAGATCTCGGCGGCAGAGTGTCGTGCAAGGAGCCAGCGCCGGACAAGCGAGTCGACACGACCTACGGTTTCTGGGGAGATGCCAGGTAACTCAGGGAGGGGCGTGGCGAAGCCCCAGCCATAGGCTGTGGTGGACCTTGGCGGGGGTTCGTGCACCACAGAGGCGTCAACGATCGCGCGTACAGTGCGGAAGGGGTCTGGTGAGACAACTACCAAGCCTTTGCGCGCTTCTCGCGCGTAGAGCTGCAGGATGATAGTGTGGAACGCGATCGGGAGGCCAAAAGAGGGATTCTCGGATTGGGCAGCACATCCTAGGCGCCAGACGCGTTCAGCGAGCCCGGTTTTGCCTGCTTTGTAGAGGGCGTTGAGGAGGGCGGTGAGCACGCTGGGCCCGAGTCTGATTGCGCGCTTGGTCGCAGATTTAAAAGATGCGCGGGAGGGCGGCGGGGGCAGGTCCAGCTCGGGGATTAGATCGAAGAGTAGAGAGAGGACGCGGTTGGGCTGGCCGACAGATGTGTAATTGTGGATGTATGCCGCTAGCAGGTGTGGGTTTTCCGGGAGCTTTGCCGATGCAGAGGTGGAGGCCAACGGAGCGGGCGTCGCCGCGCTGGAATCGTCAGGCGGGTTTGTGCAATGTCCCCGAGAATCGATATGCGACAGGATGCGAGCCGCAAGCCCCGGTTTCCTAAGCTTGACTTCACCCCGGAGGATAATTGCCCGAGTCGCGTCTGTGATTCGCAGCGGAGGGTCTCGGATGGTAGACATGTGGTTGACGAGCTGCTGGGCACGAAGGGGCTGCTCGAGGATCGAAAGGGCATAATTAATCAGGACATTATATGCACGCGTATCGATCTCAGGTAGGTCGTCCATTGTCGATCGTAAAATGTCACGGAAGTATTTTTGCTCGGGGCAGGGCGGCACGATGGTCATAGCTTTGAGCAGGGCAGCCACTCGACCAAAGGGCAATAAACCTTCTGCAAAAAGTCGAGCAAAATGGGCCAGAGCGAGTATGGAGTCTGGGGGGCGTCCAGGGGGCAAGGATTCGGCCTGGGGGTTCTTACGGGGACGAAGATCCAGAGAGGCCAAGATCGCTTCTAACAGATGAGGGGAGGGGAAAGGAACAGTGGGAGCGTCCGCCGGAATGGCCGAGGTGAAATGGGTCGGAAATGAACGCTTCCAGCGCCTGAGCGGGCTGTTTAGGGGCGGCAGCGCTGGGGGCGGGGGTTCCGGCGGAGGATCGGTCGGTGGTCGTCGTCGCTTCTGCCAGTCGCGAACCAAGAGCACAAACAGGAGAGACCCGGTGAGTATCTCGCCCTGCAACAGACAAGCGCGGATGGCGGCGTCGTACATGTGTGAGGTACGCTGTTGCCGTCGGGAGCGACGAGCAGCGGCAAGGATGGTGAGAGCGGCCGTCGTGGGGGTGTGCGAACTTATATTCTGGTTAAAAAACTGAGACTGGGTGGCAGCGAGCGAGGAGATATATGCTTGGAGAGTCGAGGTGCGGAGCGTGCGCGCGTTTTCGATGTGGTTTTCCACCGCGACTGCTGCGATGAGCGGCCGCTGGGTGCGCATTACGCCGTGAACGAGGGCAGTAAGCGGGAGGCGAGAGGGTCCATCGTAGGCACCAAGTATAGTACGGGCCTGGGCAGCGTCTCCAGTGCCGAGTGCGGTGCGGATGGCACGGGCGGCGGCGAGCGCGGTGCGCCCAAGCATGCAGCGGAAAGTCCGAGTGTGGGAGTAGGTCACGTGCCGGGGCCCCTTGGTCAGCTCAAGCCAAACACGATGAGTGACCTCTGCGACGACGGAAACCGCCCCACCAGACTCCGCCTCACTGTACGCCTCCCAAACACTGACATGGCTGTCCTCGGTGACGGCGAGCGTCGCGTTACCCGCGGCTCAGCGCGACGGCCGTCGGGCTCTGACTTTGGCCAAGAGTCTATGTCCCCGCCTGCAACGCGTAGGAGCACCCGCGCCACACGTACTCCCGAGACCAAACCCGCGTTCGACGCCGATGATGACGAAGAAGAAGAACCGTTTCGCAGGAGTACCCGCTCCGGACGCACCGTCAAGGCCGTCTCCTACGCCGACCCCAGCTCAGACCAGTCAGACGACCCCCATCCCCCCCGCACCACCGGTCGCCGTCACCACAGCCATACCCCAAACGAATTTATTGCCGATGATGACGATATGGAGGAGGAGCGTGCCGAAGAAGATTATGGTCGTCGCCGCCTGCGTCCTCGCCCACCACCACAACCCAAGCCTCGCCGTCCGCGTCCCCCCCAGCCGAGTGTGCGCGACGAAATCCGTCCCAGCCGGCCACGCCAGACCCGCAACTCGGCTCGCACCGCCATGAACGACGAAGATGGCGATTACTCGGACGACGGCCAAGCAGACACCCACGACGACGACGACATGGATCTCGATCTGGATGCCGAGGGGGAACTCGATGAGGAAGAGGATGAAGGTGACGAGGAAGAGGGCGGCTCGAAGCCTCGAGGTTACAGTTTACGTGCACGGCGCCAGGTCAACTACACCATCCCACAGCTGCTAGATGTTGCAGACAATGTCCGCAGTCAAGGCGTAAAACCCAAGGGCAAGGCTCCGGCGCGACGTCCTCCAGCTCGCAAGTCCAACATGCCCAGATGGGGGGCCTCGGGGGCTGAACTCAGTCGCATGCTCGGCCTTCCTGTCCCAGGGATGGACTCGGTGGGTACCCGCGATTTCGGTAGATGACTGTGGGCTAACTCGACCCAGGACTCGGATAACCCACCGTCCTCGCCACACAAGCTGTTTGCGAGTGCCGCTGCTGCTAGTGGCGGTGGGGGGCTTTTTGCGGGTGGCTCGGGTATGGTCGCGGGCGATCTGGTTGCTGCCTCGGGCGCGCCTTCTAATCTCGGAAAAGTCGGTGCGGACACTGGTGAGTGCATTGTATTTGGTTCCGGGCGCCGCTAACGCCTGAGCAGCCTTGGCGGACGCGGACCCGCTGGGTACAAAACAAAACGTCACTTTTGATCAAGTCGGTGGTCTCGATGATCGTGAGTTCCGTCTTAATCGTTCGGGGAGTGTGGTAGCTCAGTCAGTTCTGCAGATATCAACTCGCTCAAAGAGATGATTCAACTCCCGCTATTGTATCCCGAAATCTTCCAACAGTTCAACATCATCCCACCCCGAGGAGTTCTTTTCCACGGCCCACCTGGTACAGGAAAAACGCTTGTTGCCCGTGCACTGGCTTCCAGCTCGAAGAGCGATGGCAAAAGTATATGTACGTCACATCCTCGCCCGTTGTTTTGCCCTGGTGCTAATACTCTCCCCGCGCCACCTCAGCTTTTTTCATGCGGAAAGGGGCAGACTGCTTGTCTAAGTGGGTTGGTGAAGCTGAACGGCAACTCCGGTTACTATTCGACGAAGCTCGTGCATGTCAGCCGTCGATCATATTCTTTGACGAGATCGACGGTCTTGCCCCTGTGCGTTCCTCGAAACAGGACCAGATTCATGCAAGTATCGTATCAACATTGTTGGCATTGATGGATGGTATGGATGGTCGCGGCCAGGTGGTCGTCATTGGTGCAACCAACCGACCTGATGCTGTTGATCCTGCGCTCAGGAGGCCTGGGAGGTGGGTCCGCAGTGATCCTCGGCAGGGACGCGTCTGGATTAATTCATTTGCAGGTTTGATCGAGAGTTCTACTTTGGGCTGCCATCGCTCACTGCGCGCCGCCGTATTCTGGAGATCAATACTGCGGGATGGGCTGGGTGGAGTGGTGAAGCAGGAGAGGGACATTTACACAGACTTGCGGAGGTGACCAAGGGGTATGGAGGTGCGGATTTAAGGGTGCGCGTGGTCCTCATTCTCGTCGCTTGCCGAATTTAGCTGATATTCTGTGGAAATTAGGCCTTATGTACGGAAGCGGCGTTGAACGCGGTCCAGCGACGGTACCCTCAAATATACAAAGCGAGCGAGCGGTTGGTCGTAGACCCCACAACGATCGAGGTGCAGCCGAGAGATTTTATGATTTCGGTCAAGAGTACGTATTTGGTGCCTGATCTGGTGTTTGTTTTGACCAAGGGCGCTTGTAGATCTTATTCCTTCTTCGGCACGATCGGCTTCCTCTCATGCGTCTCCGCTTCCACAGCAGCTTGTGCCGTTGCTGAAACCCGCATTGGATGTCGTTGTTGAGACATTAGAAAAGTCATTGCCGTCGTTCAAGAAGCGGAACCTGTTGGAGGAGGCCGAGTGGGAGTATGAAGATGAGGAAGACGGAGGCTGGGAACGAGAAATGATCTCGCAAGGTGCGCCTGCTGTCTATTAAAGGGAGTCGGAAGTAAAGCTGACTCTGTCCTCCCCCTAGCCATGGAGACCCTGCGAGTTCACCGACCGCGAATACTGCTTCACGGTCCGTCTGGGATGGGTCATGGCTACGTAGGCGCGGCGGCTCTGCACCGCCTGGAAGGGTATCATGTGCAGAGCATGGATCTCGCTACTCTTATGGGTGATTCGACTCGCGTACGTCTATCACCGGTGCTTATTTTTGGGATCCAAAATTGATTTTCTATATGCAGACGATAGAGGCTGGGATTGTGCAGCTTTTTGTCGAGGCTAAACGACATAAACCTGCTGTGATTTACATCCCCTCGTTGGTTGGGTGGTGCACAGCAGTCCCAGAGACGGCACGGCTGACCATGAAGACCATGCTGGATTCTATCCCATCCACCGAGCCCATTCTCCTGTTGGCGATCGTGGAGGGCGAGGTCACGTCGCTCCCCCAGGACGTGCGGGGGTGGTTTGGGTTTGCCCGGGACAACTATGTCCAGCTCTCGTCGCCCTCTCTGGATCAGCGACAAGCCTTCTTCGCCGAGCTGTCCGAAACCATCCGAAAACCACCGAATATGTTTCCAGATGCCGTCAAGCGACGAAGGCGGGTGCTAGAAGTTTTGCCAGTTGCTCCTCCCCTGCCCCCGCGCGAGCCCAGCAAAGCGGAGATTGCTGCACAAGTTGAGGCAGACAATCGAACGCTTGAGCAAGTGACCTACAGACTCGCTCCCGTGTTGGGAGAGCTAAAGAAGAAGTTCAAGCGGTTTACAAAATGTGTTCAGGTCCGTATTCTTTGGTTGATCGGTTGGCGCGTGCTAATAGAGAATTTGCTTGCAGGACGAGTATGGTGTCAACCCTAAGACTGGTATGCCCGTTGATTGGGAACAGGCCATGTTGACTTCTGGCATGGCGACGATCGCCAGCGAAGAAGCCGAGGAAGGCCCGGTCGACTTGGCTCCTGTTGTTGTCGTCGAAGCGCCACTCGTGAATGGCATTATTCCCGAGCCTCCAGCAGAGCCTCCAGCACTCGACGAGGCTGGAAACACCTTGGCCAATGGAGCAAACGGAATTGAACATGTCGACCCCGCAGATCCACCCCAGTCTCAAGTCTCGCCTGCCCCGCCGCCTGCTGCCCCAGCCCCAATCAAATTCCATGATATGGATCTCGAGAAGATGCACTACAAGCTTTACTACATAGGATACCTTACTGGTGACGAGTTCCTGAACGATCTCGGTAAAATGGTCAACAACGCCGAATTGGATGCCAGACACGACCCGGATCGATTGTATAAGGCTCAGTCTATGCTGAATACCGCGCGGTTGATGTTGCATGGCTGGGAGCCACAGTTTCGAGCCGAGTGCGAACGAATGGCTGTGCGGGAGACTGGGCGGCGAGCGGAGCGGAAACGAGCTCGTGCGGCCGAAAAGGAGGCGGCCAAGGCGAAGGAAAGCGAGAAAGCTGGGAATGGGGATGGGAAGAAGGCTGGGAGCAGCAGCGATGAGCCGCCCGCCCACTCGTATGGGACGCGTCGTGCGACAAGGCATAACGGAGTGCAGCCCGAGGCGGTGGACGACCCGGTGGATATCGAACGACGGTTGAAAAGGCAGCGGAGCGAGCTTGCTCGCGCGAGTGCCGAACCGCCTTCGGCTGAAGGTGCAGCGGACGAATCGATGCTAGATCCAGATCCCGACCGGGCTGCGAAGCGGGCACGGACGACGCCAAACCCAGACGGCTCGCCAGTGAACATTGTTCCGGGCGTTGATATTGTCGAACCCTCGGCGGAGGCTGTGGCAGATGTCGAGCCACGCCACGACATAGTGTCTGCGAACGAGTTGATCACGGAATCGAACGCGATGGACGTCTCGCCTGAAGACCAAACATCACCCATCCCAGTCGACTCGACATCGATCCAACCACAAGAGCCCCCTCCTGTGTTCCAGGTTGACGAATCAAGCTTGCGGGCACTCGAGGACCAACTGGTTCACTCAACGGAAATACTTAATGTTGAGCAGCTCGAACAACTTCGTGCCCTTTGCTTGAACACAATTTGGCGTCACCGAGGAGATTGGTCACGTGATGCGATGCTTGGGCAGCTCATGGCGGTGGTCACGGACTTGGTACAACAGGTACAGCAGGTTGGTAGCTCATTTTGATGTATCTTGGAGATGGTACAGAGTCTGCTGCATATTGTTTATCACTCTTATTCCTGTTTTGTTTTGTACTCTACCATGTGGAATTTTTAAACACATAATAATCACTATGAATCTGGGACTGTGCAAAACATAGTGAAACACCGGCAGGGTATACCCGTTTGCAAAACAGTTGACACTGCTGTTTTTTGGTCGGCCTGGAACCGCTGCCATAAACCACAGATGAGTGAGTGCTCTTATCAAAGGGGTCCCGGAAAACAGGCGCCGGACATGAGGCGGGGGGGGGGGGGGGGGTAGGTGGATCTGGAATATCCGTTGCAAACAGTGACAAACCTTGCCAATTTTTGGCTTCGCACACACGGTGGCAAAACAGAAATAAGTAACGTG
>WSTK01000767.1:0-15361 GCA_019616945.1 Ceratobasidium sp. 414 | reverse complement strand
TTCCATCCATTTTACCAATTCCGCACTCCGGACGGTAAACGCCAGCTCAACCCGCGTTACCTCCGGTCCCAACGTCCTGTACGATATTATTACATCGATTTTGGCTATGCCAAGTGGTTTCGTGGTGATGACGCGGAGCCAAGGACGGTGGTCGGGTGGCGAGCAAGGGAGCAGACCCCAGAACAGGTCGAAGGATTTCCGTACGACCCATTCAAAGCTGATATCTATCAGTTGGGAGCGGTTATTAGGAGAGATCTTATACCTGTACGTCAGAGTCTCACTCCTCGCGGCCCAAGTTAACGTATCCACGCCCTGATAGAAAATCTCAAGCTTGGAATTTCTTCTCCCGCTCGCACG
This sequence comes from Ceratobasidium sp. 414, assembly GCA_019616945.1. Lineage (NCBI taxonomy): Eukaryota > Fungi > Basidiomycota > Agaricomycetes > Cantharellales > Ceratobasidiaceae > Ceratobasidium > Ceratobasidium sp. 414. The sequence goes on along the minus strand of WSTK01000767.1, from coordinate 15,004 downwards.
GGAAATGACGGAAGAGGATCCGTCGAAGCGACCGACGCTTGCACACGCTCGCCAGACAATGAATACTCAATTCGCAGGCCTCAGCGGGTGGCGAACCCGATGGCCAATCATTCCTCCATATTCGACCACGAAGGACCGTTTTTTGTACTTTTACGCAGGAGTGGTGACCGAAGCCGTTATCTTTTTGCAGAGGATTTTCAGGTTGGTTGTGTTGGGAAAGTGGTGAGATCTCGAGAGTCGCTATTCGCTTCTGGGTTTGATATGATTTTGGGCTAATTTTTGCCGTCTCATATTCGTAATATCCATAGTATCCATAGTCCTAATGCATAGCATATATGCGCCATTGTTTACGCCGCTTGAGTTACTGGGCAGTACCACAGGCGCGCCTCAACGGAGTCTACCCCAGAATTAAAAGTCCGCTTGATGTTTGGTCCCGTCACGTGACACCGATCAGTTGCCACCCCAGCGTGCTCGGACTATTATTATTCTCGGTTGTTTATAACAGACGTGTTTCAATGTTGGATCCCCTGCCCCCCCTATCTGCCCTTGCAGCGCTCAGAATCTGGTGGCTTGTTCGAAATGGGAGGCATGCATAACCGACTTGGACAAGTGGCGCTGCTCTGAGCTCGTGATATTGACCTAGGATCTGAGAGTGTTTTAGATGCGGGAGGAACTGTCGAGTGAAATGTGATGCAACTTCACTTGACTATGATAAATTAGCTCGAGAACCTAGATGGGGGAACCAAACGCACGATAGTCACCACCCGCTTCGCTGAAAACTGCAATCACGCCATGTTCGCTATCGGGCATTTCTCGGGCTATGATCAGACATAGTACTTCTAGACACGCGGTTTTCTTCCTGTGGTAGCATCACTTTGTGCTCGCAAATTTATACTGCGACTACAATTCAAGCTGACCAACGTGAAGAGCCGGCCCACCGAGTTAACGGTCTCGGCCGTCGGTTATGCTGAGTTCATATTTGTTTGGCCCTATGTTATTCACTTCCAGGAGTTGGTCAGCATAATTAGCCAAGCCTCGAGGCGGGGGATGAACCTTTGCTTTATTTTTCTATTTACTACCCTTAGGGAGATAATGGTCTTTGCGACTTTTCTATCTGGTGCCCGACACACGCTGCTCCTGGGTGCTTGGATCTCCGTGCATCACTTCTTAACTGGTTGACGAGCCGTTCGCAAAGGGTACTCTCCTAGAGGATGGTCGTCTCGTACTAGCCACCAGGTACCCCCTTGAGATTATCTTATTCAAACCACTAGTATAGTATGGGCTGGATAGGCGGAGGCTGCCAAGCCCCGAGCTGACCCCGGGCGGCCATTCTGGAAGTTGTAGACCAAACAGAGAACGTTCGTAGCGAGAATGCGTCGGGCGTGGTTCAGGAGCCGTATAGCGACGAGGTTGTGGGTTAGGTTCGCTCGGAGTCTTGTATTTGTGCACGCCGTAGACGAACAAGTCCGGCGCACAAGCGGGGCTCGGCTCTGATGGGGATTCGTTCGAAGGCAGTGGGCTCGATGCTAACTAAGAGGCGCAGACAGAGACTGTATCAGCGTACTTTGGACAACTCATTCGCCGCATCTTCAGCCCACTCACATTCTCCTTTCCGCCGCAAGCGCACGCAACAAGGCATAACAACAAGCAGACAATTATCAACCCTATTAACCCAATTCGTTAGCCTAGTAAAAGATTCGCACTCGACACTCACAGCCGGGATGACTGATGATAAAGTTGATAAACCAGGTGAGCCCGATGAGGCAAGCCCCGACGCCAAACAACACAACGCCGAACATGAGCTGGCTAAGGCTGTTGCAGTCGTCGCCAAATAGAGTAGGAAACATCGTATGGGCAGTGGTAGTAAAAGTAGTAGGGCAGGAAACGTTCGCAGTAGATGGGGAGATCTCGCTGGACCTTTCTCGTTTGCCTGATTCCCGCTGCTCACTGGGAGGAATTCATCCTAGGATCTCATATGTTTCGTACTAATCTCAGATGTTGGGTGACATTGTACTGAAAACGGACCATCAGATTTTCAAGATTGATGACATCATATGGACCGTTTTTGGTATGATCTGTCCCAATTCCACCCGAATCTCTGTTTCATCCTGATTTCCTGGGCATGTACTTTGCACCGAGGCTTCACATAGTCCACTTGCTCATACCTTCGCCTCCTGTGTCGCTGGGAAACGGGGTGCGAAAGTATTCCATTCCAGGTACGAGTGAATGAACCATGGCCAGATGGTGTTCTGAAATGGAATGAAAACGGAGGTATATGCATGAATTAAGGTAGACCCACCGTGCTTGGGCCAGACAGGAGACAAGCCCAGAATCGCTCCTCGGTCGGCAAACGACGCACGTCCCCACAAACTCATTCTGTGCTTGAATGATCCATCGACGCACGCCCCCAGTGTGACCACTATCGAGCAAGGTGAAATCCCACGAGTTGAGACTTGATTCTGAGTCCCATTTGACACGCAAATCCCCCTGTTCGGCAAACCTTCTTGACCGCTGCTGAATGAACGATGGCCTAGCCGTCCTAAATAAACAAAGCACGAAACTCAGCTCGAGCGTCAGCGCAGTTATTTTTTACACACGCTAATGTTTGACCCTCAGACGATGAGCAATGACGCAGCTCGAGGCATCCTCGGACCCTTCCTCAAGCTCCGCTCCTACCTCTGACTTCGCATCCTTGTCCCTCTCGGCATCTACCTTCCCCTCTCCCTCGCCTTTGCGATGGTCTCGTTGCCATTCCATGCGCCATTTGGTGCCAAGTACAGCTACGGCGGCGGGTTTTTCCTATACTTTGCCTATACATATATGGGCATGGCTGCGCTAGGACTGGCGACCGAGGCGATGATCACGATCTTGACGCCGCGATTCATGGCGTTCTTCCTGATCCCCTTAATTATCGTGAATGTCCCAGTGGCGACTCTACCTTTCGACTTGCAGCCATGGTTCTACCAGTATGGACATGCATTCCCTATCTTGTGAGTGAATTCTCCCCTCTGGTATGTTTTATATGGTTTGCTAACGGTTATGCGCAGTAATAACACGCAAGCGGTTCGAACGATCCTATTCAATACCAAGAACCATCTCGGCCTGAATGCTGGAGTGATCCTTGGCTGGTGTGCACTTAGTTGCGTAACGATCTCGTTGTTCACTATCCTGATGAGGAGACGAGATGTGAGAGCGCATCAGCGGGCCGTGGAAGAAAAGAATGGCGGAAATGCAATCGCGTAGAATGAGATTGGAGCAGTTGGATCGTAGAATTGTTCGTCGGGTGCGGTTTGTATCTGTAGCATTAGTTTATATTTCACATTCACTTCCACGGGTTAGGTTGCCTTGACATAGAGTATGTATCATGTTTGTATGATGTGATTCACATGATATCTTGCGCGCTGAGTGTCCAAAATCAGATCACGCACCTCATCGGCAATAGGACTAAGGTCGTCCTCGTCAAATCAAAATGGTGTAGGATCTAAAACTTGGTTTCTAGGCAGTTATGCGCTGGACCTGCTGAGGCCAAGCCAGACCCATATCTTCGTGTTCGCCTCTGTAGGCCGTGCTACAAGACTAAGTAAACCTACAGTTATTCAAGGAAGGTCAAACATAATAATGTTCAGCTCACAGGCTTATCAACCGCTCGGATATGGCGCTCTATGGTGGACTGGGGCTAGATCACACCTTGGTTTTATCCTCGCCTCGTAAGTCCCCAATATATTGCTACATGGGAACTTATAGAAAATTCTGTAGGTGCTGGGCCGATGAGGAGATTTAAACCTGGAGAGGTGTTGATCTTTTAGCTTGTCCGGGGACGTCGAGATGGCATTCTGCAGACAGCAAAAACTGCTTCACACCTGCGATGAGAAAGGGCTTCTAAAATGGGTGACCAACCGGCGGGATGAGATATACCCCACGCTTAAGGTGGATGCACTGCTCCTGAATATGTGCTGTGCCCGTCTACTGTTTTTGAGAGAATGAGTTGGAATTACATAGGTTGTTCCACATACTTCTACCTCGGCGTTCTACGTCCACCTAGGGTGCCATCTCTTGGATATCTCTATCTTCACGGGTATCATGGATATCGCAAGTCCACCGCATGAGATGGGATAATGTTTGTCAGCTTCTTCGAGAGAACGCTGGATCAGCAGAGTAGGAAATATAGCTATATTCAACATGGGAAAGCTGGGGCGGCAATATAATAAATGTGTAACAACGTATTCAGACGTACAACTACAACTGGCTATGAAACGCACAATTAAAACAGATGACCTTACACAAGGTGTTGGAAACAGTTGAACATGTGCTGGGCAGATCGCAGAGCTAGAACGCCAGAAATTCATTGGAGCGAGACACGGGGAGAGCAAACACAATGAGAATTTACTGGTTTCACCCTGACAAGGCGTTCGCTTCATCCTGGACAGCTAAAGCCTCGGGATGTCGACCCATGGTTGTGAGCAGGTCCGCAAGATTGCGCAGGGAGTGCTTGAGAGCGGAATTGAAGACTGATGGGCGATTTGTGGCGATCTGACGCCGCAGCCTTACTGCCTCTTGTATCGCCGCCAGTGCTGCCTCGTGGCGGCCCAGGCCGAATAGACAACTGGACAGGTTGTTGAGAGACAAGGCAAGTTCAGGTGTGAATACAGCTGGCCTGTCTGCAGCTAGTTGTCGATACAGCTGTACCGCCTCTTGTATCATCGCCAGCGCATCCTCACGACGACCCAGGTCAGACAGACGAAGGGAAAGGTTGTTGAGAGACGAGGCAAGGTCATGTGTGAACGCAGCTGGCCTGTCTGCGGCTAGTTGTCGACGCAGCTGTACCGCCTCTTGTATCGTCGCCAGTGCATCCTCACGACGACCCAGGTTAGACAGACAATTGGAAAGGTTGTTGAGAGACGAGGCAAAGTCAGGCGTGAACGCAGCTGGCCTGTCTGCAGCTAGTTGTCGATACATCAGTACCGCCTCTTGTATCATCGCCAGTGCATCCTCACGACGACCCAGGTCAGACAGACGAACCGAAAGGTTATTGAGAGGTGAGGCAAGGTCATGTGTGAACGCAGCTGGCCTGTCTGCAGCCAGTTGTCGACGAAGCTGTACCGCCTCTTGTATTATCGCCAGTGCATCCTCACGACGACCCAGTCCAGACAGACAATTGGAAAGGTAGTTGAGAGACTGGGCAAGGTCAGGCGTGAACGCAGCTGGCCTGTCTGCAGCTAGCTGTCGATACAGCTGCACCGCCTCTTGTATCATTTCCAGAGCATCCTCACGATGGCCCAGGTCAAAAAGACAAGTGGAAAGGATGTCGAGGGACTTGGCAAGGCTAAGTGTGAACACAGCTGGCTCGTCAGCAGCTAGTTGTCGATGCAGCAGTTCTGCCTCTTGTATCGCCGCCAGTGCTGCCTCGCGGCGGCCCAGGTCGAATAGACAACTGGAAAGGTTGTCGAGAGATGAGGCGAGGGCAGGTGTGAACTCGGCTGGCCTGTCTGCAGCTAGTTGTCGATACAGCTGTACCGCCTCTTGTATCATCGCCAGCGCATCCTCACGACAACCCAGGTTCGACAGACAATTGGAAAGGTTGTTGAAAGACTTTGCAAGGTCAGGTGTGAACGCAGCTGGCCTGTCTGAAGCAAGTTGTCGATACAGCTGTACCGCTTCTTGTATCACCGCCAGCGCATCCTCATAACGACCCAGGTCAGACAGACGACGGGAAAGGCTACCGAGGGACGAGGCAAGGCCAGGTGTGAACGCAGCTGGCCTGTCTGGAGTTAGTTGTCGATACAGATGTACCACCTCTTGCATCATCACAAGCGCCTCCTCTCGCCGATCCTCATAGCTCAGCCGGCTGCTTAGAGACCAGGATGCATTGGCGTATCCTCTGTGATATTGTGGTATCAACCCATTATCTTCGTTCTTGTCCTGCATTTCATCCTTGGTTATTGCTTCCCTAAACCTCGCGGTCACTTGGTTATCCACCCACCTCAAGCAACCTCCACACCTCACTCAGCCCCCGACATCTCCCGCGTGCTGCCACCACTTCCATCCACACTATCAGCTTCTGGTCCATGAAGTTCTCCAGCGGTTCTCCGATCTCCTTCAGCGGTTCAACGTCGAGTAAATGATCCTGCCAAAACTGACAAGCATACCATAGCGCCTCGGAAATCGCGTTTTCGCTGATAACTGGCACCCCGAGTACTTTGTCTTTGTCTTCGCCAAGATATCCTGTTCCTGGTATAGAACGACTCAGGTCCCGATTCAGCAGCTGAAGGCATAGCAACGCTAGTTCTTGACTTTGTTCCTTTTCCACGATCTTGAACTGCGTCAAACCAGGAGCGCCGGTGGCTTGGATAATGAGAAAGTCCCGAAGGGACTGATGCAAAACTCGCACAGGTTGGCTTCCATGGTCAGCCTCGCTCACTCCTGTAAGCAGTGGGCTCAGCTTCTGCAGCGTATAATTCGTCGCCAGTCGTTGTCCGTGATACAGTTCCTTCATAGCAGAGATCGTAATCGGAGTCTTTGTCGCGATCGCGGTTCCCATAACTCGGCGGTAGCTAGCCACGAAACTCGAATCGGTCCAGTCGTAACTCGCCAGGATTCTCGCATATAGCCTATTCATCTGATCCTCGGCCGAATTCGCTACAAGTTTGGCCGTCGATACCAGCTGGATGAGCTCTTCTTCGGGGTCGTCACGGTTGAACACGTAGGCACACACGGTGGCAACCCACAGAAACAGCCCGTCCGCCTTCGCGATAAACTCCGTCCGTAGGCGCTCGCCAGGCCAGTCGTCTCCGAGGTTCCGGTGGTCGGCTAGTTCTCGAAGTTTATATGGAACGTACGCTGCGATGTCGTTCAAGTTGTTCTGGGCATGTATGTTGAGTTCTATTCCTTGTACGTGGGACCGGCGGAGCAGGCTATCGAGCTCTGGGCGCATGCGAGATGTTAAGAAGATGCGGAATGTACTGGGAAGCTTATGAGCGTGGTCGCGCAAGATATTGAGCAAGTCTTTGTCCCATGCTTCATCTAGAGCATCGATCACGAGCACGATTGGCCCCGGTATGGGACACTCTCGACACGGTTTCAACACGAGTTCCTCGAATTGTCGGGATATTGGGGCTAACGGCAGGGCCGGATCTTTCTCGGTGGCAGCGGTTATGCGTTTGGCGAGACGACCGTCGAGCCGGCTAAGGTCGGCGGCTATTGTGGTGAACAACGCAGCGGGACTGTTCTTGCCTTCGGTCTCGTGGTCGAAAAAGAACGACGATCCAAGTTGCCCAATATCTGCGCATTTGCAGGCGACGGTGTGCGCTAGAGTGGTTTTCCCCGCGCCGGCGACAGCAGTGAGTAGCATGATCGCTGCGCCGCCGCATTGGTTTGCTGCGTTTGAATTGTTTGGGTCCTTCACCCACGCCATGATAACTTTGATGAGATCGACCCTTGTATTCTCCATGCACACTCGAGCTGAGTCCCAAGATGCACCCTGTATACGCGGTAGTTTGTCGATTATAGCGTTCAATCCTAGTAGCGAAGTTTTGCGCGAGATAGAAGAAGTCTGGACAACCACCGCCGAGATGTCTTGGGTGATGGTTGACACTAGCAATAACCATAAGCATCAATCCGGTATAAATGCCTTGTTGGGCACTCACGAGTGTTTCCGTTGGCGATGACTGCGTCAAATATTTTCCCCACATCGTTAATAGTCGTTATCGCCGCGCTGAACTGGTCAGACGATCAATATGTATAAGTGACTGGGCGAATGAAATATTTGACCAAAATCACTGTCATACCTGGAATAGACCTATGCCATCGTCTAGCTGTCTCCTTATGTCCGCTATCATATCAAGGTCTTGGTTGGACTTGAGGACGCCCTTGCGCTTTGGCTGCGCCAGTTCTGATTCGATCCTTTTGGCAATCTCGTCAAGTGTGCTATCACCAATCGCTGCCATTAAGTTCCCTAGAATAGCAGATAGCAATCGCAACCCACGCGTTCAGTTTCTCCAGCTTGCTCCTGGTGTCTCCACGGGATGCGTCGACTTGTGCCAGTGACTGGACGACACTCGCCGTGGCATCCCGAACGTATTCTCCAAGTTCTTGCCACTGGTCTTTATTCAAATGGAACTCCTGTACAGGAGTCATGAAGATGGTTCTCGGCTGAGCGCTACCCATACCTTGAACATCTCCATAAGTCGAAGTACGTCTTCGGTTGCGCTCTTGAGCGGAGGAACGGCGTCTGCGCAGGCAGCAGTGCGCTTGAGAAGTTGAAGAGCAGTGTCGCCTGCAGTACCAAAGAACCGGCGGGTGGACATGGTGGACGTGTTGAATCCCCTGCTCATTTGCAACGTGTTATGCATGAGCGCCTCACGGCCCATCACCTTGCCGACCGAATCTTGTGATCATTTTCAAATTCTGGTCCCGCCTTATCGGGCTCATCTTAAGGCCTGTCGTGATATTCGCTGCTCTAATCTATATACAAAAGACGAAGCGGGATGACAGTTCAAAACCGTGCCAATTCGCCGGTGCCTGCCTAGACAAAGGCTAGCTCTATGAGTGTCGGTTGGACGGATGATGAGCTTACAACTTTATGGTTTAAGACAGCCTTTGTGTCTCAGGCTGAGATTCGAAATACAACGGGCGCGCCGATAGTGCTGGCGATGGATGGACATGGGTCACGCTCACGCACCTCTGGCGCGTCGCCCCCGCCCTTACCGGGACTGAAATTATAAGCATAAGCGAGGCATGCCACTTGGATGCCACGCCTCCATCTCCTTCATGTACGTTGATTATGGGACACTATATATATATCTACCACATAATACTCGTGTGACACCAGCGCCGGCCCCTGCCTCAGTATATGCCGTTGTACCGGAGGTTGCGTAATGAGCCGTCCGCAACCCCAATAGGCGGTGCGACCACTGCTTGGGCCGGCGCTTAGCTTCATGAGGCAATTGAATCCGGGTTTGTTGGTACCGGTCGATCCGGTTTGCACCGGAGTTCGAGTCAGTCGGAGTGTTGGCCACAACAGGGGAAAATACATATAAATTTTGTAATTTTGGGGCCATCATTTTTCAGGCTAGAAACCTTGCAAGGGCAAGGTGATGTGCACGAGGCAGACCCTGAAAAACCAGTTCAGCGCTGTCACGAACTCCGGAGTTAGCAAGTCAGCACCGGAATATCTCCGGATTCAGATGAAAATCCTGGCCCAGCGCCGGCCCGGACTCCCGGACCAAGCGAGGCGGCGCCGAACTGCGGAGTTGTGTAGGAATCCCGAAAAACCGAAGTTCCAGGCCCGTCCAGGCCCAACCCAACGGCTGTACGCGGCACACTCAGAGTGCCCGCCCACGAATAACCGAGAACTGTGATTGCACAACACAAAAACAGACAGAGGTACACCTATCGTCATGCGCGCAACCCGGTCCTACACCCATAACCTCCCACACAGCTACGCGAACCTTTCGTGCAGGGATTGATTTTTTCTAGTTTTTGTGTCCCCTCATATCTAACATCCGGCAGCTTCACGCGCCTTGTCCTCTTACTCCCCCAGCCTCAACAAAACCTCCCGGTAGCGGCTGAGGTGGGTCGTCCCAGGGCCGACGCGAGCACGGTTTCACCCTGCAAGTTTCAACTAGGTCACAGATGCGACACCATGTCGTGCTAGCGGGCGAGGAATGCGCGCAACGCACCGTACGACCTCGTGCTCGTGCTCGTGCTCGTGCTCTGCTTGTTGTGCTCTGCTTGTTGTGCTCTGCTTGTTGTGCTCTGCTTGTTGTGTGGAAGCAGCATAGTTGAGCCCTATAACAGGAACTGGACGCCGAAACGAGCGCGATTGCTGTGGTCGAGGCGCGTGGAAGGACAGTTCTGCATTGAAAGCCTGATACACGGTAACGAGCAAGCGTTTTCCCCACGTACAAGCCCGCCCACCTCAAGTGACAGTGCGTTTCGCGGTCCCTCTACAGTCCAGCGCAAGAAACGCAAAAGTCACGCGTTTAAACTCGTCCAAACCATCAGATACGCCCAAACTAACGCCCGTGCTGCACTTGTTGTCGCTCTCTGAGAATGTCAGATACCTTAATTCATTCGGCCCAAACACCAAAGTTACATGCATTTCCAAAATGGGAACACCGGATTGCAAATGTCGCAGGCCTTGGAGCCTGTCAGCATAACTCCTGCGATACCATAGCGATCTTTTCATGTAATTTAGTGGCCTTTCAGCTCACGTAGTACTATACTATGTCTCTAGGGCGGGGTCGGGGCTTCCCCCCGGGCAAATGGATGGGAAAATGTAGCGAAATGGTAACAAACCAAAAGGGCTTGGTGGGTAAACGTTTTACCGCCAGTTTTCCCTCATTATTTCCCCCGAGGGAAATCGCAATTCCCCCCCAGAGTGTGACAGCTCCTGCTCATGCACAATTGGAAGCTTAGAAAATAGAAATAATTACAGCATGGACACACAGGTATGAAAGTTCAAGTTTTAGTAAGCTGAGATCAAGCTATTCTTATCCACTGAGTCGTTTGCTTTTGCGAGTCCGACTGGTAGTGGTGGATGTATGCGCGCCACGCCCACGTGATCCAACTGCTGAGATAATACTGGCTAGCGTCACGAGGTGTTGGAGACGCGCTCAACCATGCCTGTGGTTACTCGAAGGTCTGGGTATGTATTGTATTATACTATAACCACGGATGTACACCGCGCTCAATTTACTTGCATAGGCAAACCAGCAGCACTTCCAATGATTCCGCCAAGCCACCAGCTCCAACCCCTGCGAAGAGACATCGTACTGGTTTGACAAGTTGTTCAGGTCAAGAGATCTTATGGGATTAACGTAACTTGCATATTTAGCGGACGACGTTGCCACAGTTCGCCCTCCCAAGCGTCAGCGACCCAATGCCACTACCCCGAAAACGCCACATAAGAAGCGGGTGGGCAATGAGCACGAGTCCATGATGACCTTGCCAATTGAGATATTTATTCAGGTAAGACCGTACACTACGGCCACTTGGTTCGTCAATATAACGAATGTCACTCCCAGGTTTTGGATTATGTCGCTCCATGTGCGCTGGTTGCACTTATCCGCACTAATAAGACCTTCCGCCGTATCCTACTCAAGCCTTCTGCTCGACCCATCTGGCTGGCGGCCGAGAGTAGAGTACCTGGACTGCCTTGTTGCCCGAGCTGGATGTCAGAGCCTCGATACGCCGCGCTTTTATTTAGCAACTTGTGTACAGTGAGTAAATGGCGAATAGCGGCGGATCACCTGTTGACAATTGGTGGCAGATATGTGGCGCTGTTACGACGCACAAGCTCGACACTAAACTATTCGCTCGGCTATGTGCATCGTGTCGGAAGACCGAGTAAGCGTTGCACACTGAACAACTTTACAAGTGCTCACACTGGTCACCGTCCAGAGTGATCGAATATAACAAGGTGCAACTAGGCCGTACGACTTCTTTGTTATCCTGGTTGAGTTGGTCGAATGGTAGGTGTGCTTCCATAACGCGTCCTGTCTAGCCACCGGCTCACTATTTTGGAACTTAATAGAGATCAAACCTAAGAGCTCGCAGAGTTACGCCCTTCGCCAAGAGGTCGACCAAATACGAGAAGAATACGCTGAACTCTTGGGATCAACGAACCGAACCAATATAAAAAAATGGGAGAGGGAGAGAAGTAACAAAAATCACGCCCGATGTCAGGTAAGTCGCGTTGATATTTGTCCCCACCGATATCTCTATTTTATTAAGGAGTACCGTACAGTTCCGCTGCCGTCTGGTCGAATACCTCCAGGACGCCGAGAAAGCCCGCCAGCGAGAGATGACGGCGATTAGGGAGCAACGGCGCCAGCTGTGAGTTGACCCGGCCAACTAGTTGTGCAGTCACCGAGACGTCTGGTAGGATTTACGAGCGGCTTCAGCCCCTGGGATGGGCCGGTGAGGATGTCAAAATCGACGACACCTATGCCAAACCATGGAAGGCACTGGTTGATGTTCCTCAGCCACTGTCGGACAAGGGTATGTGTCTCGTGAGTTGATATAACTTTATTCTCATCGAGAGCCTATCCAACAGCCTGTACGACCCTGATGCCAAAGTTGGTCGTGCTTCTTGGAAAAAACCGCAAATACAAAGAACTACAGACACGCCGAAAGAAAACCCAAGAACTATTTGCTGAGTATGAACGAGACGTGCATGGTTTCGAGAGTCTGCTGAAGTTGCTTGGTTTGTACACGCTTTGATGCTCCCATTTTTCTCCCACTTCAGCTCAACGCGGCACTTTGTAGGCCAAGAAGACCCCCCTCTCGTGGCGAACCCATTCCCCGATATGGCGATTATCCTTGAATGGGACAATGTCAAAGAGCTGTACGAACCGGACATGCCTATCGAAACTGTCAGCACTCGGTTCACAGAGAACCTCTCCAACTTCGAGAACAGGCTCGTCACCTGGCGAAATGAAGCCGAGTTACAACTCATCAACAACTTGGGTCTAGAACGTAAACCGGATGCTAGGACTGTGCTCAAGGTCAGAATCGCTGCATCGCGAATAATCCTGACTATGTTCCTGAATATATATGCGTAGATCCAAGAGAGTACAGCGTCCACCAAGAAGCTACCGCCTCATACTCGGTTCTTGCTTCGGGCCGATACGATATTTAAAGCCCTCCCTATAGAACAGAACCAGACTAGCCAATGGCACGACCCGGGATCACATGCTTCGAGGCCTACCATCCACTCACTATATTACTACCCCGACTTGCTTATTTCGCCCGAGGGTGCCCAGCCGCGTGATGTCAAACCCGAAGATCTTGTCGATCTGTCGAGGTTCACGCGACACACCGAAGCAGAGAAGATTGTCAGGGCATTGCTGGCTAATCTGGGTATGCCGGACGTCGCATATATGGAGCTCAAGGCTATCGGGGCTGGGTTTACGTGTGGCAGATGTTACAATAGGCGGTCTGTGACCTGGGAGAACATAGTATATTTTCTTTTCTCTTCGCCACCCCAGCATACGCTGACATTCCTGCAGGTCGAGCACTACAGAGAGATGAACGAAAAGTGGGAGAAGGAGGCGAGATACCAGCGTGAACAACAGACAAGGCACAAAATTACGTTTATCAATTCTCATGACTTTACCGCGGGCTCCAACAAGCCACTTGTGAGCCTTGGGGGCGGATTGGATGGTAGAACACCACTAGACGAGCTGGAGTGTAAGCTGTGTCTGGTCGGCTGGCGCTCGACGACGTGCGATCGTAAGCCGGGGATCGTCAAACATCTTGAGAATGTGTAAGTTTTCTACTTGTTCTATTCTTCGCTACCGGTTCTGATACTTCTTGGCCACTGTAGGCATGCAATATCCGGGCGATTGGTAGAGGGGTTGCACTACGGAGTTCGCACGGAGACTGCTGCCATTTCGCAATACAGGAATGCTTGGCGCAAACGATGGGATTTACACCACGACAAGGCAGCCTTGGCTGATACTTCCCACTCTTGAAATATGTTTACCATTTTCGTTCAGCCTGTTTCAACCCTCGATCTTGTATTCCCTTTGGGTACATGGTTTTCGTAGCTAATCACATATTGTGAATATCGTTTACACTCGAAGGCTCCGCCGAGAAACGTATCATTATTCGTGAATGGTTAGTGCCTGACCCCGAATATGAAATTGGGAGACCCGTCAACCCTCAACCACATCGATTGCTCAACACGCTCTTCATGGAGCGGAGAGCTACAAGGTGATGGTATAATTAGTTTACCTTCACGTGGGTACTAATTGTCATTATTTTGGCTTTCAGGCCCACAACGAGTCTGCCCGCCTGGCTCAAGGTAAATCACAACCTCACGTTTGGTCCGATTTACGCCCACGGAGAAAGCTGGGGCAGTGTCAGATGTTGGTGCGAGCGACTTCCAATGATTAGATTGATACTCCAAGTCTGTCATTGGAATCGACAACACAACGACCCAAGTATTACCGCCATGCGCCACCCAATCATACACCATAATACGCAGTCTCGACCTAACCAGCAATTCCCGACCATTTGTATGTATATTTATGGAAGAGGAAGACCAAAATCCACAGAAGGATGCGAATGAGGCATGCCGGCTGTGCGCCTTTACTCTGGGAGTGCAGTTTTGGTTTCGATTTGAGTGCATCCGCAAGATGTGTGCGTGTACGCTAACAGGTTGCCAGACACGACATGATGGATCCAGTTGAACGAATCCACTATGGGCGAATGGATACAAATTCTGGGGAATGGCTCCAAAAGTGGAATGCGTTCCATAAAAGCCAGACAGCAGCCTCAGTGGACGAGCCTGCCTAATTCCTAGTTCGGGCATATGGAACTTGAATTTCGCCCTCATATATGTTTCACTCCTTTTAGCACATTATAAAACAGGAACTAGCTTTTTGAAACAAGACTAAATCGGCCAAGCCAGCCACCGCTTCCCGATGAACCTGGTTCTGACCATCAGATCCGCGTGGCATGAATGACCTTACTCAATCGTTCGAGGGCGTACTACGTCAGAGTTGGAGAGCGTTATTATTGCCTGCAGTTCCCACATATGAGAACGACTGATACTCGTTAAGTCGGAGCGGAGTATAAATAGCGCCTGAATCGGTCGCCTGAGGTCTGGGCACTACGGTTTGCAAGGTATATGCAGCACGTATCAACTGTACCCCAGACACCAATGCGTCGACCAGTTAAAACTTGTGCCTATAAATAGGTTTCAGGAAAGTAAACCGTGCTTGGCCGGTGTGTTACAAGGAGCAGAGCCCGTACCTCTACGGACCCACCCTGCCCTCCGATAAGGTCGCCTGCTGTTGCCACAAGGCTAATGTGTGACTGAGACATATCCTATAAGCACGTATGATACGGACTTGAGCAAAAGAGTGCATTGACGAGGCTAGCCACTTGACGAGGCGAGCAACCCCCTCGAAAGCCTCCAACACTGTAGGCATTCAGGGTACTCGATCTTAGTGCCGACAGTCACGCTATGTAAGTGCGATCCTCACTTGAGGGACGT
>WSTK01000766.1:0-15377 GCA_019616945.1 Ceratobasidium sp. 414 | reverse complement strand
GATGGGTTTTCATGATGTGCGCACACCTATGGTATTATTTCCAGCAAAGATTGCCTTGCGCTGGACGCAGTTATTTTTATCACAAGAACATTTTTATATCGCTAGAGAGCTGGAATTTCTGGCTATTTTCTGAGCTATCAATGGACTGGATGTGATGGGTTTGTGGTGCGGGTGTACCCGCAGAGTGCCAGAATCCACGGGATTCTGGCGTTTTACCCGCATACTGGCTGCGGGTGCAGGTGCGGGTGCCAGAATCGTCAAAAAGTGCCAGAATCCCACTGCAGGTGCGGGTTTCTGGCAAAATTCTGGCGCAACTGCTCTAGTAAGTTCTATCAGGGGGATCCCCTTTTTCCTGGCGTACATGATGTCCATAAAGTTTCTGGACGATCCTGAATCGATGAGTGTTTTTGCTGGTTCCATGATTCCCTGTATTGAGATATGTGTATGGGGTGTATTGTCAGATGTTCTAACGTAGTACACAGGATCTCGACCTTTGGGGTCTTCCTTGCTGCCTGACATGGGTACAGGGGGCTGTTCTAGTTTTCCAATTCCGAGGTGGTGGACTCCTTATCCTCTTCCTCCGTTATGGTGGCCTCTTTTCCTTTTTCCTGTTTTTATTCTGGGTGTAGGACATATTGTTTTGACCAGCACAGCACTCCTTGATCTGGTGTCTGCTTTGGGCGTGTTTGATGCATAGTCCTTCCTTTTTTCTTCGGTCTATTTCTTTCTGGGGTACCTTAGGTCCCTGGCTTGTGGCTGTCTTTGGGGCATCTTGTGCTGCTTTCCCGTAAGTTTGTTTGTCTGAGGTGTTGGTGTCTTTTTGTCAGCCTGCAAATAACACATTGTCTGTTTGTATGGTGAGCTCCATCCATTGTTCTAGTGTTAGTTGGTCGGTGTCTTGTAGGAAAGTGGCTTTGAGTATCTTCTGTTGGACGTTCTCTTTTAGCCTGTTCCTGAAAGGGTCAATTAAGGCCTGTTCATCCCAGTTAAGTTCTTCCATGAGGAGGTGGAATTGGGATGCACAATGCTGTGCAGATCCTGTTTGCGCAAGCTTGCCCATTTCCCTGATGGCACGATCCCTCTTTATGGGGTCACTGAAGGCTACTAGGAAGTATTTCTTGAATTCCACCCAGGATTGTAGGGCAGGGTGGTCTTCTTGGTCTAGTACCTTTTGGAGTAAAGGCTTTGCCCATTTAGAAGCTTCCCCTTCAGCCATATTTGCTAGGGTTGTTTTGATTTTTCGTGTGTGGTCGAAGGCTTGTGGGTGGTCGCCGAAGTAGATCTCCATTTTCATGAGGAAATTTTCGGCTTCTTGTCCCCATTTTCCTTTAAACAGTTCTGGTTTCTTGGCTTTTGCTCCTTTTGGGATTTCTTGCTCTGACTCTGGTCGGCGAGTAGAAGATCATAGCAGCGCAAATGGGGGTAGCTCCGTCCTTTGGCTGTGTATGGAGGAAGCCCTGGAACGACTTCTTCCCCTGGAGGGGTTCTGTTCTATCTGGTTCATGTGTTCATCTAACCCCTGTATCATTTTGTTGAGGGTTCCCGATGGTTCGCATATTTGCTGGACCTCTTGCCTGGTTTTGTTGACAAGCCTTGGTAGGTCATGTAGTAGCTGTTCGATTTGCTCGATTCGGGGGTGTAGGTCTTGTATGATCCTATGCGTGTGGTAAGAATTGGTAGTGGCTGCGTTTGCATCCCGTACTGCTCCTCCTAGTATCTCGTTGAGGGCTTGTATTTGTTCGTTCTGTTGTCGGACTAGTTGGGCCATCCATTCGCTAAGCCCTTCTATTCCTATTGCCCTTGGGTTGATGAGGGCCTGGATCTGTGGGAGGATGTTTTCGTTAATCTGTCACTTCATCAGGGCATTGAAAATTGCTATTTCCGCTGGGTTCCCCATAGCCACTCCTCCCTCAGGGGCCGGTGCTGGGGGTATGTATGGTGGGGCCGCTGGCTCCTCGATTCCTGCCACTGGTAAGGGAGCGTGAGGTCTCCTCAGTGCTCCTCCTTCCCGTAGTTGCCTGTTTCGTACCCATGTACGCGAGAGTGGGTGTAGCACTTCTGGTTCACTTTCTTCTTCTAATTCCGATGTGCTACTGTCTGTGGGGGTATGAGATATGGTGGCGTCCAGGGGTTGTGTTCCTAGGTCCCTCTGGCTGTGCAACAAGGACTATTGTGGGTTCCTTGGGTTCTGGGTCGGGTTGTGGACCTAATGTCATGTCCCATATTTAACGTCATGGGAAGGAGTCATGTGCTACCTTAAGTAATCCCATCTGAATTACTTAATCCTGTCTGCTCAATCTCTCCCATAGGGAACCAGACGGGAGACGGGAGTGAGTCAGCAGAACACGTGATCCTCGTACCCCACACAGCTCCTATAAGATTCAGAGCCACAACAAACCCTAACGGGACCTACATGTGACCGGTAAACAAGCACACGTGATGCCCTGAGACTGCCCAATGGTGGGTCAACGCTACACATGATCTGAATGACTGCGGACTGCGCATTCATAGAATGACTCAACAGAAGTACATGTATTCAGAGAAGGGAAAGCAACCCGAGGCCCTCAGATTGCTTTACCTCGTCCACCACCAGACTCGACTAGCATACCTACCAGTAAACTAACTAGAACTATATCAATAAACCATACCAATACAATAAAAGAAACGCAGCCACTACATAAGGGGGAAGAAACGTACGACAAAGACGGGTCTTGACATTGTAAAGCAATCTTCATACTTATCTAGTGGTGAACCGGATACCTAGCGCAGGTACCCAGAGCTGAGTACATGGGAAAGAACCAGCTAACCTCTGAGATCCATAAGAGAACAAACAGAAACTATGTCTCAGCAGACAAATGAGAACTGTAGAACTACCTGGTCGGTTAGTAGGGCCACATCTGCTGCACCTCCCCCAACAGAGACACAACAGGCAGAAGACCACAGCTCCATCCTTGGGATGCCAGGAGAAATGCCGTCAGCAACAACACTAGCACACCCAATACCCCAAAGATCAAGTAGGGCGAACCTCAAGGTGGGAACAACGGAGGAGTCACCCAACCTGGACTCGACCGCGCTACCGGCAATGCCCCCCACCAGACCCCTAGAAAGCTCCTTCCAGGAAGTAGAAGAGATGACCTGGCAGGTGACTGGCATGCATAGATGATTCATGGTTGACTCGCCTTGGAATGGCGGTTGACTGGTGCAATGTCGCGACCCTCTAAGGAGTCGTGGCTAGAAATGACGGAGGGGGTGGCGGAGGCAGGAACTGGTGGCGACATGCACCAAGGAAGGCCCATAGGAGGGTCGAGGCAAGGTCTCATGGCTGACCAAGGCACTAGTTGCTGGATTCCTGAAGGGAGATCCCAAGCTAGTCCTGAAAGGGGTGGTGAGTTCTAAGTCAGAGGGAGGAAGCTCCCTAGAGAGGATGTGTGATGAGATAGAACAAGCTGGGAACCCAGGCTTGTCTACTGCTGTATATATACTGGGTAAGAACAGGTGAGTCATCTATCTACATCAGTCAACTGCCATTCCAAGGCGAGTTGGCCATGTGAGTCATCTGTCTAAAACACCAGTCATCTGCCAGTCCACGGCCACCACATCATGAGGCACAAGAAGAGAAAAAAAAGGGGGGGTGCCAATCATGGCTCGTGACATTTGCCCCCCTTTTGCGCAAGCTCCGTCAACGCCAGACGCCGGATGAGCGCAGAGAAAGAGAAGAGAAAAAAAAGGAAAAAAGAAAAGAGAAAGAAAACACTATCTACACTTGGGGGCTACATTATCCAGGGCGCATTGTAGCAACGACTGGTTACCCACTTCTACCTTAGGGGGCCCAAACTTAGTCTGCCTCACTCCGCCCACTCCTCGGGGGTCTCATCCAGATGCTCCCAGGCTTCATACTGTTCCTCCCATCCCATATGTTGGTTCCAGGAGTAATGGTCGAGCCACTCAAAGAACTGGCCCTTTGACATCCCCTTTCGGAAGAGGAGGTTGGCCACCTGGTCTCGGGTGAGCTCCTTGATCAGGTTGTGGTACATTTCCGGGGTCTTGGCGCGCCACTCCCAGACCGCGTTGGCGATCCATTCCTGCATGCGGTCGGTCCACACCCACCAGGTTCCGTCGGCCTTCCACTCAAGGTCCGGGAACTGCCCCTTGGACTTGGTGACGACTCCGTACACCGAGTTGCCGACGCATTTGTTGGCCACGTAGAGCTTCGTTCGGGACATCTGCCAGGCGTCGTCCGGCCTTGGTCCATCCCCAACCCACATGAGGGGCCCATGCTTGGGGTGGTGCAGGGTGTTCAAACGCTTCTTGTTGTCGCGTGGATCATCTCCAGACTGTGTTCTTCCAGGTCAGGGAGGTCAATGGTTGTGCTAGGGTGCTATAGGCGGGAACAAACCTCCGATAGAAGTTCACGAAGCCTAGGAAAGCCTGCACCTGTTTTAGGGTCTCAGGTGTATGCCAATCACGTATCGCCTGGACTTTGTCTTCCTCCATGGATATGCCTTCCGGTGTGATGACTAGTCCTATCTAGGTCACAGTGGTCACAAAGAATGAGCACTTCTCTGGTTGCACAAAGAGGTGGTGTTCTCGTCGCAAGACCTGTCAGGAGTTCGTGAACTCACCCCCAACTTTTCTCGTGGCTCGGTCTTCTCACCACCGGCCTTAGGCCGTGTGTGCCCTTCTTGGCTTCCTGGACTATGACTCGGTGTACACGTTAGCCTCAGCTGCGCAGTATGACTCTGGGTACGCGCGTCTCATGCTGATGTGCAGCCTCTGCCATTCACACTGTATGACTCGCACTCATGTACGTAGTATAAATACAGCGGTGCGCAAGCCTGAATACTTCAGCTTGCTTCACCTTGTCGTCTCTACCACCTAGAGTCCCTTTCAGGACTTCACTCTGGAAGCTCGCCACCTCACCTTCGCTCTCTCCTGAACACCGCTCTACTCGCTAGGAGTCATAGCGACCCTACTCATCTATTCGTCCCAAGCTTCAGTCGTCCAACATACTCTTACGTTCTCATCAAGTCGCCATGTCTCGTGGCACAACCACCACTCGAAAATAACACACACACACACGTCTACCTTGGTTTCTACGGTCTGCCACCAATAAACAAGGGCACGTGATTAACTGCACCTCCACTTTTGCCGAGTCAACCGATATCCAATTCGCGTCCTGACAGGTCGTGACAAGACCTCTCTGACGTGCTTGATATGTTCTTCTTTGTTTTTGGAGTAGATCAGGATGTCGTCCAGATAGACTATTACAGAGACGTCCCTGAGGTCATAGAAGAGTTCGTTCATGAATTGCTGGAAGACTGCCAGTGCGTTCTTTAGTCCAAAGGGCATTACTACATACTCATAGAGGCCATCCTTGGTTCGGAATGCTGTCTTCCATTCATCCCCTTCTTTGATTCTTACGTTGTTGTATCCCCATCGTAGGTCAAGCTTGGTGACTATCTTCGCCTCCCTGAGCTTCTCTAGGAGATCTTCCTGCAATGGGATGGGAAACTGGTTGCTGATGGTGATATTGTTAATCTTCTGATAATCGGTGACCAATCAGAGAGATCCGTCCTGTTTCTTGACATAGAAGCATGGTGTGGCAGTAGGGGAGTTGCTTGGCCATATTTTGCCATCCTTGAGTTCTTGAGCTATGAATTCTTTGAGCATTTTCTGTTGGTCAGGCAACATTGGGTACACTTTTGCTGGTCGGGGAAGCTCAGTTCCATCCTTGAATTCTATGGTGCAGTCGTGCTTCCTGTGCAGTGGTAACTCCTTGAATTTCTCCACATCGAAGACGTCCGTAAAGTCTTGAAATTCCGGGGGAATGGGTTTTGCTGTGGTCGCTCCTCTTCCTTCCAGGGTCCTCACTTCCTCAGAGCCAACAGGGATCGAGGGGTCAATCAGCTCTGATTCCGCGATCTCCTTTCTGGGTTTGTTGCAGTATTTGATTTCCATTGTTCTCCAGAGGATGTCGGGGTCGTATTTTGTAAGCCATTCCTTTCCTATGATTGCTGGAGTGTCTCCTAGTGGCATGACATAAAAATGTTCTTTGAAGCTCCGTCTGTTTAGCTCGAAGCTGATTGTTGTGCGGAATCGTATCTTTTCGGTGGTTTCTTGTCCGTCTATGGCTATGACTGCTCACAGGAATTGGAGCTCAACCAGAGGAAGGGACTTCCTCCAGGCAAAGGTTATATCTATGAAGTTTCTCGATGAACCTGAATCAATGAGTGTCTTTACCGGGTCCGTGATTCCCTTGATCAGAATATGTGTATGTGGTGTATTATCCGTAACCCTGATGTGATACATTTTCTTCTGACCTTTGGGTTTATCCTTGCCTCCTGACACAGGTACAGGGGGCTGTTCTAGTTTTCCGACTCCAAAGAGGTTGATGCCTCGTTCTCCTTTGCTTCTTCCTGTACTTCTGCGGCTTTTCCTTTTACCGTACCCCCTCCTTCCGCTGTGTTCCATTCCATGGCTCTACACGTGTCCTTTCGGTGTCCCTTCTTTGCACATTTGATGCAAAGTTTTTCGTCCATTCTCTGCTTGAATTCTTTGTCGGAGAGGTTCTTCTTCTTGGGTTTGTTGGTGCCTTCTTTGGTGGTACCTTGCCGTCCCTGTAGCGCGTTGCTGGTTCCGGTGTGGCGGTTCGAATTGTCTCGTCCCCTGGTTGCGAATAGGATGTTGTCTGTCTTGATGGCTAATTCGATCCATTGTTCAAGCGTGACAGCTTCGGTGTTCTGCATGAATGTCATCTGCAGGATTTCTTTCTGGACATTATCCTTTAGCCCAGTATGGAACTTATCAATGAGGGCTTGTTCGTCCCAGGTGAGGCTGTCCATTAGTATACGGAATTGGGAGGTGTATTCCTGTGCCAACCGTGTTTGCTGGAGGCGTTGAATATCTTGTACCGCCCTGTCCTTCTTTATCAGATCCCTGAAAGCTAGTAAGAAAGCTTCCTTGAAAGCCTTCCAGGATGCTAGGGCCATATGGGGGATCTCGTCGAGGTGTTTCCTTAATAGGGGTTTGGCCCATCGTGTCCTGTCGCCTTCCTTCATGTTGGTAAGTGTGGCTGAGATTTTTCGTTTGTCGGAGAAGGCCCCTGGGTAGTCGTTGAAATACATCTCCATCTTCATTAGGAAGACTTCCGCTTCCTGATCGCGTTTCTTCCCTTCGAAGGGCTCAGGCTTTTTTGCCTTTGCTCCTTTTGGGATGTCATCCCTTGCAATATCCCTGCGCCGTACCCTATGCTGTGTGGATTGGTGTTGTGGTGGTTCTTCGAACGTGTCTGTTCGTATGGAGGTAGCACTTTCAGATCTTTCGGTTGGTGCTCCTTCGTTGGTAAGCCTTGTAAGGCGATTGTCGATGGCCATGATCAACTCCCTGTTGATATCATTTGATTCTTTTAGCGTCTTTAGGGTATCTTGTTGTTGTTCACTCATGGTTCATAGATGAGCGAAGAGGTTGGGCATGGCTTCGAGGCAGGTTACTATGTCCGTGAGTGCGTTGGTATTCTCTTGTATTCCTTGGAGAGTCTGGCATGCATTGTTGGAGGCTCTTATGGCATTGTCTTCTGCCCCTTTTGCTTGTTGGTCGATACACTCCACGTGAGTCCCCATGGCCACTTGTCAGTTTCGGATGTCCGTTAGCTGGTCCCTGAGTTGCATTATCCCTAGGGTTTCCCCTGTAATCCGTTGGGCGATTTGGGGAACGAGAGGTCCCATCACTCTACTCATAAGGTCTATGAACAGGGCCTGTTCCGGTGCCCTGGGTGCCACATATGGAGGGGCTGGTTGGTCTATTGCTTCCTCCAGCTCGAGGAGCACGGGTGCTCACACTGGGGTGTGTCTTGTGTGGAGGTCCCACATGGGTACCCTGGCTAATGGGTGAATTGCTTCTCCCTCACTATCCGATTCCTCGTTGTGTATGATAGTAGGGTATGTTCGCGATCACTGTTCCTGTTCTGGTTCGGTCGACGGCCTGGCAGTTGGACCAGCTGGTTCGTTGAGTTGGATGGTGTCATCTTCTTCTGGCATTGCGCCAGGCATGGAGTGTTGGGAGGAGACCAATGATGTCCTGGAGCAGTGTTCGGGGGTTTGTACCTGGTCCTCATGTATGCTTGCTCCTGCCGAGGGCGGCGATGCGCTGGGTGGGGCCAATGGAGGCCTGAGGCTTGCTGGCCTTGATCGCCGTTTGGGGTTGCGCCTTGGTTCCGTCATTGCTGAGTTCGGCGAACACCGGGGGAGTGATTTGATAGTCCTTCTTGGATCTGTTTCCTTCTGTGGGGGGGTTCCAGAAATGGTCTTCTACCGAGTCTGTGGCGTGTTTCGGTCCTGCGTCTGTCGTGGGAGCTTGTTCTATAATGTCGCGACCCTCTAAGGAGTCGTGGCTAGAAATGACAGAGGGGGTGGCGGAGGCAGGAACTGGTGGCGACACGCACCAAGGAAGGCCCGTAGGAGGGTCAAGGCGAGGTCTCGTGGCTGACCGAGGCACTAGTCACTGGATTCCCGAAGGGAGATCCCAAGCTAGTCCTGAAAGGGGTGGCAAGTTCTAAGTCAGAGGGAGGAAGCTCCCCAGAGATGATGTGTGACAAGATACAACAAGCTGGGGAACCCAGGCTTGTCTACTGCTGTATATATTGTCACGAGCCATGAATGGCACCCCCCTCTTTCTTTCTGTTTTCTTTCTTTCCTGTCTCGTGACGTGACTGCGGACTGGCAGATGACTGGCGACTCCTAGATAGATGACTCTGACAGTCGACTCACCTTGGAATGGCGGTCGACTGGCGTAGATAGATGACTCGTCTGTGTTCGTCTAGTATATATACAGCAGCAGACAAGCCTGGTAGCCCCAGCTTGTTCTGTCTCGTCACACATCCTCTCTAGGGAGTTCCCTCCCTCTGATTTAAGAACTCGCCACTTCTCTCCAAGACTAGCTTGGGATCTCCCTTTGGGAATCCAGCGACTAAGTCCCTCGGTCAGCCACGCAAGACCTCGACCCTTCTAGGGCCCTCCCTGGTGCACATAGCCACCAGTTCCTGCCTCCGCTACCCTCACGTCATCACTAGCCACGACTCCTTAGAGGGTCGCGACATTACAGAACAAGCTTTTACGACGGACGCAGGACCAAGACACGCCACGGACACGGTAGAAGACCTCTTCTGGAATCCCACAGAAAGGAAGCTACCCAACGCCAACTACCAGATCACTCCACCCGTATTCGCCGAGCTCAGCCATGTCGACAGAACCAAGGCGAAACCCCGAACGGCGGTCAAGACCAGCCAGCCTCAGGCCCCCGTCGGCCCCACCAAGCATAACACCATCCGCAGCAGCCAGTGTACGTGAGGAAGAAGAAGGGAATTCCCGACGCCGTTCTAGGACCGGCTCGGTTTCCTCCCAACACTCCATGCCTGGCGCAATGCCGGAAGAAGATGAAACGGTTCGTATCGACGAACCCGCCAACCCGGACGCCGGACCCTCCACAGAACCTCGGCAACCAGAGCAAAGGTCACGAACCTACCCCACAATAATACACAACGAGGAATCGGACAGCGACGGAGAAGCAATGCATCCACTAGCTAGGGTGCCCATGCGAGAGCTCCGCACAAGACACACCCCCGTAAGGGCACCTGCACTACTCGAACCTGAGGAAGCCGTAGATCTACCGGCTCCTCCATACATAGCACCTAGGGTCCATGAACCGGCCATCCCGGCCGAACAGCAGGCCCTATTCATAGACCTAATGGGGCGGGCGATGGGACCTCTCGTACCCCAGATCGCCCAACGAATAACAGGCGAAACTCTGGGAATAACCCAACTCAGGGAACAACTAACCGACGTCCGGAACCGACAGGTAGCAATGGCGACCCATGTGGAGCGGATTGATCACCAAGCAAGGGAAGCCGAAAATCAGGCCACAAGAGCCTCCAACAACGCGCGCCAAGCCCTCCAGGGAATACAGGAAAACACCAACGCGCTTAGAGATATCACGACCCGCCTCGAAGCCCTACCCAATCTCCTCACCCACCTAAGAACCCTGAGCGAGCAACAGCTTAATACCATGAAAACCCTGAAAGAGTCCAACGACATCAACAGGGAACTAATTATGGCCATAGACAATCGACTCACCAGAATATCCAACGAGGAGACAGCTACCGAGCGGTCAATTAGTAGGACTTCCAATCGCACAGATATCTTCGAAGAACCCCCGCAACACCAATCCACCCAGCATCGGGTACGGCGGAAAGACATCACGAACGACATCCCAAAAGGGGCAAAAGCGAAGAAGCCGGAACCCTTCGAAGGAAAGAAGCGTGACCAGGAAGCCGAAGTATTCCTCATGAAGATGGAGATGTATTTCAACGACTATCCAGGAGCCTTCTCGGACAAACGAAAGATATCGGCCACACTAACCAACATGAAAGAAGGCGACGGAACCCGATGGGCTAAACCCCTATTACGAAAACACTTAGACGAGGTCCCACACACGGCCTTAGCCTCCTGGAAGGCGTTTAAGGAGGCTTTCCTACTCGCGTTCGGGGACCCCATCAAGAAGGATCGAGCCGTGCGAGACATCCAACGTCTCCAACAAACACAATCCGCGCAACAGTACGCCTCCCAGTTCCGTATTCTTATGGACAACCTCAGCTGGGACGAACGAGCCCTTATCGACAAATTCCGTACCGGACTAAAAGACAACGTCCAAAAGGAGATCCTACGAATGACCTTCATGCAGAATACAGAAGCAGTAACCCTCAAACAATGGATCGAACTAGCGATCAAAACAGACGATATCCTATTCGCCACAAGGGGGAGAGACAACCCGCGCCACAACGGAACCAGTAACGCGATACAGGGACGACAAGGTACCACTGGAGAAGGTACGAACCCACCAAAGAAGAAGAACCTTTCGGATAAGGAATTCAAGCGAAGAATGGACGAAAAACTTTGCATTAAATGCGCAAAGAAAGGGCATAGAAAGGACACCTGCCGTGCAACAGAATGGAACACGGCGGAAGGAGGAGGGACAGTCAAGGGAAAGGCAGCAGAAGTACAGGAAGCAAGGGAGGAGGTAGAGGAAGCGTCAACCTCCTCGGAGTCGGAAAACTAGAACGGCCCCCTGTACCCGTGTCAGGAGGCAAGGAGACACCCAAAGGTCAGAATCGAATGTATCACATCAGGGTCACAGATAATACACCACATACACATATTCTGATCAAGGGAATCACGGACCCAGTAAAAACACTCATCGACTCCGGTTCCTCAAGGAATTTCCTGGATATAACCTTTGCCAGAAGGAAATCCTTACCCTTGATAGAACTGCAGTTCCCACGAACAGTCATTGCCATAGACGGACAAGAAACCACGGAGAAAATACGCTTTCGCACTACCATCAACTTCGAACTAAATGGGCGAAGCTTTAGGGAACGATTCTACGTCATGCCGTTGGGAGATACCCCAGCCATCATAGGAAAAGAGTGGTTGTCCAAATACGACCCAGATATCCGCTGGGGAACCATGGAAATACAATATCGCGACGTACCCGGAAGAGAGGACGCAGACCCAGAGCTGGTTGACCCCTCGATCCCTGTCAGCTCTGGGGAAGTGAACTCTCTGGAAGGGAAAGAAGGAAACATAAAAAGTAGGTCTATCCCACAAGAATTCCAAGACTTCGCAGACGTCTTCGACGCCGAGAAGTTTAAAGCCTTGCCGCCACACAGAAAACACGACTGCGCCATAGAACTCAAGGAAGGCGCTGAGCTACCACGACCAGCGAAAGCATATCCAATGTCACCCGACCAGCAGAGGACGCTCAAAGAATTCCTAGAACAGGAGCTCCAAGATGGGAAAATACGACCCAGTAACTCCCCCACGGCTGCGCCCTGTTTCTACGTGAAGAAACAAGACGGATCCCTCCGATTAGTTACCGACTACCGGAAAATCAATGACATCACGATCAGCGACCAATTCCCGATCCCGCTGCAGGAGGACCTCCTGGAAAAGCTCAGGGAAGCAAAGATATTCACTAAACTCGACCTACGGTGGGGGTATAACAACGTGCGAATTAAGGAAGGAGACGAATGGAAGACGGCTTTCCGAACCAAGGACGGCCTCTACGAGTACGTGGTAATGCCCTTCGGACTCAAGAACGCACCAGCGGTCTTCCAACGATTCATGAACGAACTCTTCCACGACCTAAGGGACGTCTTTGTGATAGTCTACCTAGACGACATTCTTATCTATTCCAAAAACAAAGAAGAACACATCGGGCACGTCAGGGAAGTGTTACAACGACTTAGGGACCACCACCTCTTCGCGCGACCAGAGAAATGCTCATTCTTCGTTACAACGGTGACCTACATAGGCCTAGTTATCACACCGGAGGGAATCTCGATGGAAGAAGACAAAGTCCGGGCGATACAGGAGTGGCAGACCCCTCAAACCCTGAAGCAAGTACAGGCTTTCTTGGGCTTCGTCAACTTCTATCGGCGATTCGTTCCCGCCTACAGCGCCCTGGCCCAACCGTTAACCTCCCTAACCCGGAAGAATACAGTATGGAGGTGGTCCACAAGACAAGAGGAAGCGTTCAAGGCGTTGAAAGAAGCGATATGCCACCGGCCAGTGTTAGTACACCCAGACCCCGAAAAGCCGTACTTCCTGGAAACCGATGCATCGGGAGTAGCCATGGGCTCTATCCTCAGCCAACGACATGAAGATGGCAAGTTACATCCCATCGCCTTTATGTCGAAAAGCTTCAACGAGGCCCAGAGCCGATACGATACCTATAACAAGGAGCTCTTGGCCATCATCGAATCCCTAACTCACTGGCGATACCTCCTCGAGGGAACGAGGCAGACCATAACTATCTACACGGACCACAGAAACCTTCAGTTCTGGAGTAAGGCAAGAATTATGGACAGAAAACACGCTCGATGGTACGGCCTGCTAGCATCGTATAACTTCGAAATAGTCTACAGGCCAGGGAAGCAGTCAGAGAAACCAGACGCACTGTCCAGAAGGAGCGACCACAAAGGGATCGCAAGCCCGGAACAAACCATGATAGCCGCCGAGCGGTTCATCGGTTTCAAAGCAGAGATAGGAATCGATGTCATAGACCAAATCAGGGAAGCGCAAGGGGAAGAGGAATCCCTAGAAACCCTAATACACAGCGTCAAACACATGGAAGACCTACCTCCGTCAATACGGAAACAATACCGACGATACGCCTGGCGGGAAGGACTGCTATGGTACGACAACGCCATCGTGGTACCAGATGACCCAGAGATCAGGAAGCGGATCCTGGGGCTACACCATGACTCCCCAATAGCAGGACATCAGGGCCGAGCCCGAACCCTAGAGCAAATCAAAAGACGTTACACATGGCCGAACCTAAAATCACAGGTCAACAGCTATGTGGACCAATGCGAGATTTGCAACCGAGCGAAGGCACTAACACAACACGTGCCACAAAAGGACATGGACATTCCTAGTAAGCCTTGGGAAGAAATCAACTACGACTTCATCGTCAAGTTACCCGAATCAGAGGGATATGACAGCATCCTCGTAGTTGTGGACCGGTTCTCACGGCAAGGCCACTTCATACCCTGCAGGGAAAGTACAGATGCGGAGGAACTGGCGGAGATATTCCTGAGAGAAGTATGGAAACATCACGGCACCCCGAAGGTAACCATTTCCGATAGAGGACCGACGTTCAACAGTAACTTCCTGAAGGCCCTATATCGACGGTTGGGAAGCGAGCCTCGTTTTTCCACGGCATACCACCCTCAAACAGATGGGTTGGCGGAGCGAACAAACCAATGGCTAGAAGGATATCTTCGAAGCTTCTGCAACCACAGCCAGGACGACTGGGCGAAGTGGCTGCCAATAGCGGAGTTCTGCCATAACAACCAAAAGAATACGACCACAGACTTAACGGCATTTGAAGTGATATACGGTAGGAACCCGGAATGGCAGTTCTCGGAAAATAAAGGAATGTCCCCGTTGGCGGATATAATGGCGGAACACATGAAGAAGATCTGGGACGAGGCCCGGGCGGCCATGGAGTACCATCAGAAAAAGGGAAACAAAGGGGAGCCAAGAGAATACACAAAGGGACAAAGGGTATGGCTGGACACCCGGAACATCAAGACAAGAAGACCCTCCAAAAAGCTTGACGACAAACGAGCCGGACCATTTACAGTAGCCGAGCGAATATCTTCACACGCTTACAGACTGAACCTACCGAAATCTATGAGGATCCACGACGTCTTCCATGTGGGTCTGCTTTCCCCATACAAGGAGGATTCCTTCGGGAGGTTCTCTCCGCAGCCTCCGCCAATCACCACAGAAGAGGGAGAGGAGCAGTTCGAAGTCGAGAAGATAGTAGGGTGGGAAGAAAAGAAGGGACAACTATACTACGAGGTCAAATGGAAGGGGTATGACTCGCTAGAAAACACAATGGAACGGGCAGAGAAGATGGGGGTTCTAGAGCGAGTCATGCGCCAATTCCGCCGCTCTTTTCCCACAGCCCCCGTACCGGCCAACTATAAAGAGGTCCGAGGCAAGACCGGAGACGACATCCCCTCCACCACTACCCTAGCAGCACTTGACCTCGCCTCCTCCACTACTACTACACCATGGTCGTCGTCAAGTCTTACGCCGGGGTCGCTGCCAAGCCCGCCGGGAACCAACGCCAGGGACGGAACGTCGAGGAACGCCGGGCCAAGGCTAACGAAAACGCCCGGGACCAGTCGAGATGGGGGCCGAAGCCTAAGGTTTCCATCAAGCCCTGCGGCAACTACCTCCTCATCTCCGAGGAGTGTGGTCGACTCCGGGATAGGGGAATCGGAACATACGTCCGGGATACCCGAAAAGTCAACAACTTCTCGGATGCCCTCGAATACGCGGCGGAACTCGACCCTGGGTGCGACCTCCGGTACATCCCCCTCCACGAACGGGGAGGCTGCACCCTTAGCGGCAACACCCTGCACCACCCGAAGCACGGACCCCTCATGTGGGTCGGAGACGGGCCAAAGCCGGACGACGCCTGGCAGATGTCGCGGACGAAGCTCTACGTCGCGAACAAGTGCGTCGGCGACTCGGTCTACGGAGTCGTCACCAAGTCCAAG
Organism: Ceratobasidium sp. 414; assembly: GCA_019616945.1. Classification (NCBI taxonomy): domain Eukaryota; kingdom Fungi; phylum Basidiomycota; class Agaricomycetes; order Cantharellales; family Ceratobasidiaceae; genus Ceratobasidium; species Ceratobasidium sp. 414. The sequence goes on along the minus strand of WSTK01000766.1, from coordinate 250 downwards.
GGACAGTTCCCTGACCTCGAGTGGAAGGCCGACGGGACCTGGTGGGTGCGAACCGATCGCATGCAAGAATGGATCGCCGACGCCGTCCGAGAGTGGCGTTCCAAGACCCCGGAAACGTACCACGACCCGATCGACGAGCTCACCCGGGACCAGGTCGCCAACCTCCTGTTCCGGAAAGGCATGTCGAAAGGCCAGTTCTTCGACTGGCTCGACCAGTACACCTGGAGCCGGCACATGGGATGGGAGGAGC
>WSTK01000765.1:0-15379 GCA_019616945.1 Ceratobasidium sp. 414 | reverse complement strand
AAATAAACAAGCCACACATTTTCTGGATCTCCACGAACGTTTTCGTGCTTGAATAAAAGCATTACATTATCTCACGGCGTGGAACCCCTCTGCTCGGTCGGGTTGATAGGCTGGGGTCAGATTTCATTGCAACGTGATCCCAGCCTCTTAATCGGTGAGACCCGCGAACCCTAAAACAGAGGCTGGTCACGAGCCTACCATTCAAGTGACTCCCCAAATGAGTCTACCTTGGGAACCCGGCTCCGAGGCGTGCAGTGATTGGCCAAGTGCGTTGCAGTAATGACTCCCACAAGTGGAAGTTGTGTCGTATCTCTAAGCAAGGTGTTTAGTTTGTCTACCACCAAGCAATCAAGTCTACTCCATGTTGTAGACTGGCCGTGTTGGTGGGGTGAGTCAGCAAGTCGTCAAATTGTCACCGCCCCTAAACAAGGTGTATGTCCCTGATGCAACACGCGATTTCACGGCGCTCTTTTGTTCACCACCGCGTCGATAAATACATCCTTCGTCCTCTCTCATTCCTCACTCCAGTCTGCTCATCCACCCCGCACTTTGGAAGTAATAGTCGACTTTCAAGATGTTTGGCTCAGGATGGGGTCAGAACAACCAAAACCAACAAAACCAGCAAGGCCAGCAGCAACCCGCTCAAACGAGTGGCATTTTTGGCCAGCCCGCTCAGCCTCAGCAGACGGGCACGTTTGGATCGACAGGTATATCGCCACGTTTTCTCTCAGCCTCCTTGCCGTTGATCTCACAATCGAGTAGGGTTTGGTAGTACTGGGTTTGGCCAGCCACAAGGTCAGCAAGCCACCAGCATATTTGGGCAACCCCAACAGCAGCCCCAGCAACAACCTGGATTCGGTGAGTGGTAGTTGCGTTTCTTTCATTCTGCGCGTATCAGACGCTGATATCTCAGGCGCGTTTGCAGGCGGTACCACCACTGGGGGTACCTTTGGTTCTACAGGCTTCGGAACGAGTGAGCTTACCCCTATTTTTTCAAACATTTGAACATCATTTCTGACTTGGGGCGTTTATTTTAGATGCCGCTACGACGACACCATCGTTCTCCTTTGGTACAAACACGACACAACCAACGAACGCGTTTGGTGGCACATCTACCAGCTTTGGTACGAACCAAGCTCAGGCCAGCACCTTCGGCCAGCCCGCGACCAACACGTTCGGCGCCTCTACCTCGGGAGCGGGAGGGTTTGGGAGTGGGACCACTGGTTCGACGTTTGGCGGTGGAACTGGCACTTTTGGTAACACAGGTAACACAGGTGGTGGTTTGTTTGGTGCCAAGCCTGCGTTTGGCTCATCAACGTCAACGCCTGCTGCTGGCACAGGAACTACAGGTGGTATTTTTGGAGCCGCGAAGCCTGCCACTGGTATATTCGGATCGAGTGAGCCTATTCGTCCGTTCCTGCGCACGAGCTGCCCTAACAATTATCCAGCTGCAACCCCAGCTTCCACTACGGGTGGCCAAGGAACCGCTTCGCCCGCGTATGTCGCAACTCAAGAGCGTGACTCTGCTGTAGGCGGCGCGTCTACCACATTGCACTACCAGAGTATCACGGCTATGCCCGCCTACCGCAATTTCTCCTTCGAAGCAAGTCCGATTGTCCCATACCAACTGCCTGTTCTAATCGAATTTCCAGGAACTCCGAGCCCAAGATTATCTCGCCGGTCGTAAGAATTCGACCTCTTCGGGTTTCGGGCAAACCGCGTTCGGCGCCTCGACTACAACCACTCCGTCCACTGGTCTCTTCGGTCAGCCACAGCAAACCCAACCACAACAACAGACTTCCATCTTTGGCCAGCCCGCTCAACCAGCGACGCAGGCTGGCGGCTTGTTTGGCCAAAATACCCAACAACAGCAGTCCACGAATATATTCGGTCAGCCCGCGACTAACACTGGCACAGGTTTGTTTGGGCAGCAGCAGAGCCAGCAACAGCAGCCGCAGCCGCAACAGACCACCGGGCTTTTCGGCCAACCCGCTACGAGCACTACGGGGACCGGGTTGTTTGGTCAGCCCGCGCAGCAACAGGCCCAGACGACCGCGTTTGGAACTAACACGACGTCTACGTTTGGCTCTGGTGGATTGTTTGGTCAAAAACCTGCCACAACGGGCGCATTCGGTAAGTACTTGCACTGGTGTACTAATTTGGGTTTACATTGACTGTCTCCTAGGTTCGACTCCGGCTCAGCCCGCCACTACTGGATTCGGCACTACCGGGGCATTTGGCCAAACCAACCAGCCCGCTCAGACAACTAGCATCTTCGGCCAACCCCAGAACCAGCAAAACCAGCCGCAACAACAGCCGACGACAACTTTTGGTTTTGGTACGTCGCGCAAACTCAACTAGCACGTTTGTTTTATTCAACTTATCCATAGGGCCTACCAACACGGCCGCCAAGCCGCTCTTTGGGCAACCTGCGCAACAAACTGGCGGCTTGTTTGGACAGCCGGCTCAGCCAGCGCAGCAAACCACCAGCATCTTTGGCCAACCTGCGCAGAATACTACTGCTCAGCCTGGCCAGCCTGGCTCTTTGTTTGGGGGAGGGTTCGGGCAGAACCAGACACAGCCTGCTCAACAAACGACTGGTCGTAAGTGCATCTCTATACTTGTTTTCAACCGGAGCTGATCATTTGTTCAGTATTCGGACAACCTGCCCAGACGCAGCCGGCCACGGCGGGGACTGGACTGTTCGGCGGGGGCGGTCTCTTTGGCGCCAATAACCAGCAGCAACAGCAACAACAACAAGGATCTCTGTTCGGGAGGCCCGTAGGGACGACTGGCGGACTGTTTGGTAGCACTACAACCGCACCTGCCACCAATACCTTTGGTTTCGGTGTTAACAACACTGCCCAACAGCCGAACACTGGTACTGGTCTATTTGGCCAAGCCAACAAGTCGATCTTCGGTAATTCTCCTGCTGCGACCCAACCTATACAGCAATCGTCGATCTTTGGCAACCCGCTGCAAAACTCTCAGGCTGTGGGGGGCGCTCAGCCTACTCTGACCGCTTCGATCGACCAGAATCCGTTTGGCAATAACCCACTGTTCGCAAACCTCCCCCCGGGCCCTCACGTTTTCTCCGTCTCCCAAGACCAGACCAAGAAGCCCCTGATTCATGTCTCGCCTCGCAAGAGTTTCTATCGCCCGACGACGCCCCAACTCACCAAACTTCGTGGGTTCAGCACCGCGCAGACCGCACCCGACGCTTCGATCAACCCGTTCAATCGCTCCGCATCAGCGCCTGGCTCAAAGGGTCTACTCACTAGCCAGTCTCTTACGGCTAGCATCAGTGACGGAAAGTCGCTCGGAGCGTCGACCTCTGGCGGCCGCTCCAGCGTCAAGAAACTTGTGCTCGACAAAGATGTCAACGCATCCGACCTGACTACTCTAGGCTCCCCTGGGTCCGTGTTTAGCAGTCCTGCCCGCGCTGCCCCGAAGGGCAAAGTAGTGTTCCACCCCGACCTCGTTCAACGTGCTGTCGATGGCGAACGCACCTCTGGTTTATTTGGTTCCTCTAGCTCGCGTCCGCTTGGCTCTTTGCCGGCGCCTCGCCTGTCGGTCGACCTGAGCCACTCTTACTCTGCCAACGCTCCAGCGCGCGAGGAGTCCGCCGCTCCCGAAGAAACTAGGGCTCCCCAAGAAGGCGAATACTGGATGAAACCTTCGCTTACTGAGCTGCAGGGTATGAGCCACGATCAGCTAGTGTTGGTCAAAAACTTCACTGTGGGCCGCTATGGATACGGTCAGATCACGTTCCTCGCACCTGTGGATTTGACCACCGTCTACGCGATCTCGGGCATCCCTGAGAAGACTGTGCTGTTCGAGGAAGGGGCGTGCACGGTGTACCCCGACGAGTCTCAGAAGGCCCCTCGCGGCGAGGGTTTGAACGTCTCTGCCGAGATCAGCTTGGAGAAATGCTGGCCGAAGGACAAGGCGACCCGCGCACCAATCAAGAACCCGAATGATGTGGCGTGGCAGCGCCAGGAACGCAAATTGCGCAAGATGAAGGATACTGAATTTGTGGATTTCGAGCCGGAAAAGGGAACGTGGACGTTCCGTGTGCCGCACTTTACGCGATATGGACTCGGGGGTGACGGCGACGATGACGATGATGCAGATACGGCCGAGGCGGAGAGCGAAATTGGCGAACGTGTGGAGGAATCCGAGTCGAACACCGAGAGCGAAGAGGATGAGGGCGAGGTGGAAGAAGGCATGCTCGGCGGACGTCGTTCTCCTTCGGAGGAATCTGAGTCTCCGTCTCCGCCGGCTTCGCCTGCCTCTGACCGTCGCGTGGCTGTGAAATCTACGACGCCAGATGGGTCTCCTGACAAGCCAAAGCTTCGCAACCCCACTCGTCCTTGGGCCGCGACAATCAATTTGGACCCTCGCAAGGTGCAGGTTATGCAAGCGTCCATGTTCCATAACGCGGACGATACTCTCCAAACGGACGACTTGACTCTCGCTCCGCGACAGAACGCCTCGACGTTGACTCGGTCCGCTTTCCTTGCGTCTCGCAATGCTCTCCCTGAGGTGAGCTTGGTGTAAAGGTCTCTTTTGCTAGTGTCTGTGATAATAAATGTGTTTCTTCTCTTCGCGTGTGCGTGAAAACGTTGGCGTCAGACTGCAGATAAGACCCCGAAAGCGATAATAGAAGACTTGCCGCTCCGGAAGTATGAGCGGGTTGAAAACGACAAATCTGTGACCAGATCATTTGCTGGCGCGTATATGGATGCCGGACTTGCGCTTGGGCGGTCGTTCCGAGTGGGATGGGGACCAGACGGGCAGCTTGTGCATTTGGGGAAGCTTTGTGGAGCGTCGACAAAGGAGTAAGTTGATTTGCCCAAGTGAGATATTGTGCGGGCTGAATGCTGCTTCCAGTGCGTTGCCCCCAAGCCCCACAGTTGTTAGCGTGACCCAGGTGCCTCTCTTGAGTAACCCGGCGGTGTGTGTTTTAATTATTCATTTCGTGGCGATATTGACAGCGATGTAGGATATCGAACGTTCTCGAGTCAACAAGCTCTTAGACTTCCAAATCAAAAACACAGACGTCGACATGGACGAAGATGGCGTGCCTATAGCCACCCCCAACGGCGACCTTCGTTTCCAGCAGGTTGCCGACCTCTTCGGCCCTGATGACCGCTCTCACGAATCCAGTGTCTGGCGACTTGGGTCTGCACTATTCGACGAAATTAATCTTCGTCTGTCAGACGATATTGCATTTGACATCAAGCAACAAGTCGCTGCCATGCGTCGGCGTGCCGCTTTGGCCAAATGGCTCCAGCTTACTGTTGCTCCTTCCGTCGAATTCGACCTGCGCGAGCTGAATAGCTCCACAGCAGCCAATCGCGCGTTCCTCATGTTGACCGGCAACCAGGTGTCTAGGGCGACCGAGGCATCGATGGAAGCCAACGAGGTGCATCTGGCCACGCTCATCTCGCAGGCCGGCGGAGATATCGAGTTCCGCAGTGATATTGAGTCGCAGCTTGCCAAGTGGAAAGAGCACAAGGTCGACGCGCACGTTGACGTCTGGATCCGCAAAACCTATGCACTACTCGCTGGGATTGTCGATACCATTGAAGGCTCCAAGAGCCGTGACCCGGCTGAGCGATGCGGCGACGTAGCTGTCGCTCAAGGCTTGGACTGGAAACGTGCTTACGGGCTGCACCTATGGTTCGGCGGGCTCTTCAATTCGCCTGTTGTCGACTCGGTGGATAGCTACGAAGCTGCTTGCAGCGATCCTGCGCTTGCTACTGCTGCGCCTCACCCATGGTACATCGAACGCCCCGCTTCCATCGACTCGGCCGCTTTGGCATGGACAGTGGCAGGCGAGAGTGCGCCAAAGGACGCCTTGTTCGAAGTTATCAAACTCGCAATGGATGATACAATCCCGCTCGACAACGTTCTGTACCCCCGCGCATTTGGGCCCAGCCCAGTGGACTACCGCATTTCGTGGCATGTGTATATTTTGCTCGCCCAAGTGCTGCGAAAACGCGATGTTTCCGATCGCTCGATAACGGTTGATGGGGAGGACGATGAGGCGTACGCAACGTATAGTCACAAAGCGGATTCGATCACATCCAACTACGCCTCTCAAATTGAGAACCTCGGGTTATGGTGGTACTCGGTGTTTGTGCTTTTGCATCTCCAAGAATCTGAAGGGTAAGCTCACGTCTATCAGGTATTGCGATGAATTGACTGAACTGGGTCCAGACGATCAATCGCTATCAAGTCGCTGTTGACTCGGCATGTAGCCGAGTTGGATCCAGAGAAAGAAGATTTTTTGGTGAACCAGCTTTGCGTACCCCAGGAATGGATTGAAGAAGCAAAGGTGCGTTTATGCTGTCCACGTCTGGCCACGGCTAACATCTTATTTCAGGCTATCCTGCTCCAATATTCCTATCAGTCCTACCAAGCATTCGAGTGCTTTGTCGCGGCTGGCCAGGTCAAGCCCGCATACGATATGGCAATGCGAGACCTCGCCCCGGAGGCTGCCATTCGGAATGACTTTAGACTACTCACCGAGTTATTCACTGACAAAGGATTTGATGGACTGGACGATTGGACGTTCCGCGGCAAGGTTTGTGATTATCGCCACGTTTCCTCGTATTTCCTGACAATATCATGCACAGCTCTATCTTCAGTACGCAGACTGCATGTCTAAGCTTCCAGACTTGCTTCTCGATGTCGCTCTTGGAGAGGAAGACCCAATACAAGCACGAGAGTTAGAGCGGCTTAGCAGGGCTGTTCCTCAGCTTTTAGGTTTACTCCCCGAAATGTTCCCAGACAAGTCGAACATCCGGCAGCAGATTTGTCTCGGGAATATGATCTCGTCTCTGATGCAGTTCTTGCCTGCTCTCAAACACCGTGGAATGGTACGTTTTCCATCACGCCACACCACCTCACACATGACCCTAATCTCTACTCTAGTCTGTTCGCCCTCAACTACAGTCGGCGATGGTGGAAGAGTCTGTGCGGTTGGAGCATATTCAAGCCATGGCCCACGACCGGTTCATGACTGCTATCGAGATTTATGCTTAAAAAGTCCTAGAACTCGCTTTATGGTGTACATACGTTTGGTGTCTTTCGTGTCCGTAATAATATCGCTCTTGTGCGAGGGTTCACATTCCCGATGTCCCGCATATAGGGCTTATCCTAACTACGCGATCGCCCATCCGATCTCACGTGATGTCAGGTGAAGACCAAACTTTTCCTGCATCAAGACTCCTTCTAGAGTATGCTAATTCACATTCGTACATATTCAGAAATTCCTGACAACGATTTTATAGAGGCTACCCCGGTTGGACGAGAAACACAACGAACCAAAACCCCGAACCGAGCCACTCATTCACCACATCCTAGAGCATACCCACTGAGAATAACCTCCCGCTTGAAAGGTTCGATAGTACGGCCCCACTTCTCTCCCTCAAGGCAAGCGAATGCCCACCCCCGTACGCTTTAGCGTGTATTAAAGAATGGCCGTTCTAGATTGTACATGCTTTACTCTGCAGGCTCATCGCGGAGTCTCATTGCATCCGCTACAAAATTCAATAATATCGCCAGGCCTCGCCGATGGATCACTGCTAGTGCCTGTAGACCACGAATACTCAAGCCGCTGACTGAAGAAGGCGTGAACCGAGCGCCTCCCCCACCTCCCATCAAAAACCCCCGGGCCACGAACAAAGTAGCTTCAAAGGCCCCGAAAAGCTCCAAAGTTCCCAAGCCAGTCGAGCCCCCGTCAGGACCACCGCCAGATGTGGTGATGGATAGATCGGATCCTGCGAATAAACGTGAGATATTTGACAATACCTAAGCATGTGTCGGTCCCACTCACCTTTCTGATAGTTATAAACCAAGTCGGAGTGCAACTACTATCACCGGAGCTCCACTCCCAAATCTTCGCCGGCGTTTCCCTGCCTGTTCAACCGGAATACACGGATATCTCCCGCAATCATCTGAAGGGTCATGGGCTAGACACGGATTTGGCATCTCGACTCCCAGAGACCTCGTTCGACTTGCCCACTCTGCAGGGGAAGGATATCGACGAGCACTTTTACCGCATAGGTGCCCACATGGCCGAGCCGTGGTTGACCATCGCCAAAGATTTTGCTGGTTGGCAAGGCAAACTTCCTGCTAAACCCGAATACTTTGACCAGTCACCTGGTTGGACCAAATACAACGCTGATGGCTCGTTTGAGCACGTGGACGATCTGGCCTCAGAGAGCGCAATTTGTTTTGACGTCGAGACACTTCCAGCGTACTCGCCTTTTGCGATCATGGCTTGTGCTGTGTCTCCTACGGCATGGTATGTCTGGATATCTCCGTGGCTCTTGAATCAATCGACCTCCCCCGAGCATCTTATTCCTCTTGGCGACCCCCCTCACCATCGAATCATCGTTGGCCACAACGTGTCTTATGACCGAGCGCGCATACTCGAGGAGTACTCGTTGCAAGGAACCAAGAACCGGTTCCTCGATACTATGGCACTGCATATCGCTGTGAATGGGATTTCGTCCGGACAGCGCCCAGCATGGGCGTCTCACCGGAAACTCAAGCGAGAGACACATGATCAGAGACGGGAGGCAGCTCAAGCGGTTCAAGCACTCATCCAGGGCAAAGATTGTGCGGATCTGCTACGATACAAGGGAGAAATGGAAGAGTCTTTACCTGAGCTTATGGCCGACGAATCTGGCTATTCCACTGGCGAAAAAGCTGCCATTGAACGCTGGGAAGACATCACTTCTGCCAACTCTCTTGCTGATATTGCGCGACTCTACTGTGGTATTGACCTTGACAAGACTACTAGAGATGACTTTATGACATGCAGCCAAGAAGAAATTCTTGACGATATCACCCAATACTTGCTCTATTGTGCAAGCGACGTCTCTACGACCTTTGATGTCTATTGTAAAGTGCTACACGGCTTTCTCAAGTCATGCCCAAGCCCTGTCTCGGCCGCTGGTGTGCTTACCATGGGCAGCAGTTTCTTGACCTTGGACCAGGAGTGGGACAACTATATCAAGTCTGCAGAGTCTAAATACCATGAGCTAGAGGATGGTGTACGCACTCGCTTGCTTGCTCTAGCTAAAGAAACCTTTGCTATGTACCAAAACGATACCGAAGGCAAAAAGCCTTGGGAGGCTGATGAATGGCTTGACCAACTCGACTGGACCCCAAAGAAGGTGGGCACGTCGCGCGGTGGCAGTGCCCCAGCTCCTCCTAAATTCGAGATTCAACCGAAATGGTATGCCGATATACAGAAAAGGGAGGTGCTAGGTCCAACTACGGCGAACCACATCATCCCCTTCTTGCTCCGTATGACCTGGCATGATACGACCGGCAACTACTACTTGTTCTACTCGTCAAAGCACGGTTGGCTCAAAGGGAAACCCGTCGGCGAATCACAGTACGAACCCGCCGTCACCATCGACGACGATGACGAGCTTGCTCGTTTTAGAGACGTGCTGTGGTTCGTACGGCTCGCCGAAAAACCCGTCAAAACCCTTCTTTCGCGCAACCGAGGCGGGAAGTGGATAGAAGATGGCACGATTGACTGCGACCACGACGCCATGGCGCTGCGATTCTGCACTGGCACTGCTCTTGACAACGACCGGAAAGCACTCAGAGCCGTTGCCGACGAGGTGTTGGCTCGTGGTCAACCGACCGATTACAGCAACATCGCGATCTCCCAGCTTGATTGGAAACCTATCCGAGTAGGCGAAGCCATTCGAGATACCTCTGCTGACGTATATTGGCCGAAATGGTATTGGGAGCTTACAGCCTCTAAACCCGGACTTGAGCCTGGGACTCCTGACCTCACTGTTCGCTCTCGGGTTTCACCTCTACTTATGCGCTTGAGCTGGCTTGGTCATCCTCTCTTTCATTCTCGTCAACATGGTTGGACGTATCGCGTTCCTGGGGAGAAACTTGACACTGTCAGTGCTACATCCAAAGCGCTGATATTCCACGACGAGGGCGACGTCAAGCTCCAAGAGATGTGCAAGGACGATCGTTTCATTTTTTACAAACTTCCCCACAAGGACGGCGAACAGGCAAACGTCGGCTCTCCTATGAGCAAACCGTTCTTGAAGTACTCCCAGGACGGTACTCTTACCGGATCAGGCGACGAGGTCAAGTCGGCGCTAGACATGAATGCTCAATGCAGCTACTGGATCAGCGCTCGGGACCGTATACGAAACCAGGTTGTACTGTGGGACGGTCGAGCCGAGACCTCGATGGGCATGCCCCCTCTCCCCCAAAGTACGGTCAACCCGCCACCCAAGTACGGGATGGTCCTGCCACAAGTCATCACGATGGGAACCGTCACACGCCGCGCGATCGAGAAGACTTGGCTCACGGCTTCCAACGCGAAAACGAACCGGATCGGCTCAGAGCTTAAAGCACTCGTGCGCGCTCCGGAAGGCTACGCGCTTGTTGGGGCCGACGTCGATTCGGAGGAGCTGTGGATCGCGAGTGTCATGGGCGATGCCCAGTTTGGCATACATGGCGCGACCGCGATCGGGTGGATGACGCTCGAGGGCACCAAGGCGGCTGGCACAGATCTCCACTCCAAGACGGCGAGCATCCTGGGTATCTCGCGCAACGATGCCAAGGTGTTCAACTACTCGCGCATATACGGGGCCGGTACCAACCACGCCGTCTTGTTGCTACTCCAGCACAATGCGTCTTTGAAGCAACGTGACGCAAAGGCTCTGGCCAAGGGCTTATATGCGTCCACCAAGGGCAAAAGTGCGCCCCCCGTCAACCCATTTGGCAGAAAGTTTTGGCACGGAGGAACGGAGAGTTATCTGTTCAACAAGCTCGAAGACATTGCGCTGTCAAACGAACCTCGAACGCCCGCACTGGGCTGTGGCATTACGGCTGCCCTGTCGAAAAAGTACCTCCCAAAGACTTTAGGCACAGGCGAAGACTACATGACATCACGTATCAACTGGGTCGTCCAGTCCTCGGGCGTCGACTACCTGCACATGCTCATCGTCGCCGTCGACTACCTCGTCGAAACGTACAACATCGACGCGCGCTACCTGATCTCGATCCACGACGAAGTCCGATACCTCGCCAAGGAACAAGACAAGTACCGGCTCGCGCTCGCACTGCAGATCGCCAACCTCTGGACGCGCTGCATGTTTGCGTACAAGCTCGGGTTCGACAACCTCCCCCAGGGCGTCGCGTTCTTTTCAGCCGTCGACGTGGACAGGTACCTCCGAAAGGAGGTCGACATGAACTGCGTCACGCCGTCTCAGCCTATCCCCCTCCCACCAGGCGAGTCACTCACAATAGAACAGATCCTGGATAAAACGGCCGGAGGTCTACTAGGCGCAGACGCCTCGACCTCTAACTCGTCGATCAGGCCGGAGCTGAGAGTGCCTAAAGAGTCTGAAGAGGCATACGTCGCACCCAACGTGCTCGCGCACCGAGAAAAGTCGATCGAGTTTCTGCGTGCGCAGATGACGGTCAACAAGCACGAGGTTCAAGTCCTGGGTTTACGAGCTAGAGCCAACGCGCTCGAACGTGTGGCCGAGATGGAGCTTGGCTTAGACCAGCCCCGAGTACCCCAGCCGAAGCGCCCGAGCTATAGCTACCGTGCGGAGCCTCCCGCTTAACGCGCTTCGGCAGACTGGGGTCGTTTTGCACATGTTTCGATGGATGGGGGTTGCTTTGTTAAATGATTGTGCTCATCTTATTCTTAACGTAGCTAGCATATCTTTTTGCGTCCTGTACCAGTAGTTAGCACCTCGCCCCTGTGCCCCAAGTTTTTCCGAGAATATATGCTGTGCGCGATTGTGGCTCGGTGTCCAAACAGCCAGACCGCATGGTGGCTTGTGCTTCGCGCGGATCCCCCAAACAGGGCGCGCGGAAATTGTTCCGCGCGATTCGAGAAATACAAAAAGAACCAGGGTGGGTTTCAGTTGGCTGTGTAATAGTCTCGGCGAGCGCTCGGACTGCCGACGTACACGCACACATCATCTCAAGAGTGGGGGTCATGGAGGGAAAGTGCTATTAACCTCCATGAGGCGCGATAATGACTCAAAAACATAGGCTGGTGCACATACACTTGAGACTAGACTGTAAACGGGGGGACATGCGGCATATCAACATGGCTGGAACACAGGGAACGAAGAAACAAGAAACGACATGAAACGTATCAATACAACATGGCTCCTCTGGTCAAAAAGAAACACGAATCAATAAATAAATAAACAATCAGGATGGGGTGTAATGCCGTCTGTTGGGTGTCTGATTCACTGCCGCCTCGCCGCCTCGAGCTTGTCGACCTGCATGCCAAGTACAGGGAACGCTGTACGCGCCTCATGCATCCAGCCCATCATCTCGTCGAGATGCTTGCCCACCTCGGCCTGCTCGGCAAAATCCAATTCGTCTACAAGGTCGTCGCGCTCCTGAAGCAAATACTCGCATAGTGCCGCAAGCGGTAACTGCAGGATATCACACGGGATCAGCAAGAGAAAACGCAGGGAAGATGATATTGTTCCAGGTGATCGGGATGTGATGGTAAAGGGGCAAGGGGCGTTGGGGTAATGGAGAGGTACTCACGCCCTGCCACACTGGGATCATCACTGCTGTCGTCTCGCGCTGAGTTCGCAGGATGGCCGCGGCCGTGGAAGCTGCGTCCCGGCATATAGAGCGCAAGTGGTTACGCTGTGTAGTTTTGCTGTCCTGGTGCGCCCATTGTCGGATATACGGCATATGCAATGCACACGTTGCCGCATACACCGAGACTGAAACGACACACGACACTCAATCCAAGAACTGGGGACGCAAAAAAGGTATAGCTTACTGTGCACGAAGGAAAGCACGGTCCCGTCTAGGACGCTCGCCGTTTCTCGCATTGTTTCAATGCTCTCCGCAAAGCGGGACAGCGCTCCCTGGATGGTGGCATACTCGGCCGCCCAGACTTCGGGTAACATCGAGTCTAAACGTCGAAAGGTGTCAGTACACGCAGTCGACGGGTGGAGCCGGATTTGGCCCACCTGCACTGCTGGCCTTGACCGAAGCTCGGTCCAAGAGAGCAAGCGATTTGAGAGCAAACCCATAGTACGGGGCCGAGGTGCGATCGGGGATGCCGGGCACAACCGAATACAACGACACCACAGAGTCTGTGTGAACGTTATCAATGATTTCCTGCGAGTACCCATCTGAGTAAAATCTCTATTCCGAACAACATGGCGCAGCTCACCTCCAACGTTTGTGGCCACGGAGTGCGAATCTCTGCATCAGCGATCCCGCTGGGCAGGCCAGTCAGCAAGGATCCCCATCTGTCGATCCAGTACGTGAACCTTGGTGGCGGTCAGCCAAGTTTAAAATTACGCATTGCCCGGACTCACCACCAAGCGCAGACTCTGTCTTTCTGGTTGATCAACGCCAGCTGGTGCTGGGGGTCCTGCATACAAATTGGGTCCTTGGACAGGGCCTTCAGCTCGTGGAAGCCCCTGTTGACCGCAAAGCGCACTGCACTAATTGCGCGGTGGTACCCTTCTAGCAGCCGGCCCTTTGTGCAATTCAGTCAGAGGGTGCCAGGGACGAACCGGAAAAAGTCCAACCTTGCTGAGGTAGTACATTGCGAGCATGGAACTCGCAAAGAGATAGTCGATCGCGTACGAGGGGTTCTCGGTCAGGTCGATTGCGTCTTCCAGCGCCCGCCGCGTGCGCTCGACAAATGACGACTCGAGGTGAGACAGGGTGCCGTCCAAGCAGAAAAAGCACCCCTAAAAGAATAGAGTAAGAATGTGGCCGCAGATCAAGCGGCGGGCTGGCTGACCAAGAGGTAAGACGCGGCCAGCAAGGCGGGATGACGTTCCGCGTTGAGCGTGTCCGGCTGGAGTCGGTCGACATGGAGAAGTCCGCATCGAAAGCGATGAGTAAGAAAGTGAAACATGCTGAGTCAAGGCTGAGTGTAAGTGACCAAAAAAGGCAAGTAAGACTGGATGACTGACACCTTGTCGGCCAGTTGCTCAGAGATGACACCATCACGACCGAGGATGGGGGTTTGGGGGTCGAGCAACTGAGGTGAGTTGGTGAACGGGGCGTCCCAAGACTCGGGGCTGTTGCGGGAGATGTTTTGGGGCGGGTAGCCGTTGGAGCCGGTGCACGACGAGCAATCGGAAGCAACGCAGTCAGCCACGTACTGGAGATTAGACGCGCTGGTGAACAGGGAGCGCGAGGGCCCGGCTGTCGAGTACTCGTTGGGAGAGAACTGCACGTACGGGCCCTCGGTATAGCCCGCGGATGGCGAGTAGTTGCCCTGGGAGGGGACGCGGGGGCGGCGGGGGGCCTTGTCGCGCGACTCTATGGACGCGATTTTGCTCTGGAGCTCGTCTATGCGGTCCTGGGGGGAGGTGAGTGGGGTAAGTGAGTCGGTAGGAGTGGACTTGCCTGGAGTTGTTGGGTGGGGGTGCGGTGCGACGCATTGTCATAACTGCACGTCTGCTTTCCCTTGATGCAGGATCTGCATGGACTGCGGCCGTCGCACTTCTGAATGGCAGTTAGAGCGCGTCGAGAACAGACGGTGGGCACTCACAAACTTGCGACGGCGGCAAAAGGTGCAGGCATAGCCGCGGCGGCCTTGGATACTGTTCCTGCGGACGTCAGTGAGCGACTGCATGGCGAGGAAATGCAGACAGGGACTGACTGTGGCCTATTTAAGTGCGATAGCTGATGGGGTGCCGAGCTGATCGAATGACAAAGAGGAGAGGTCCCCAGACCGCTGAGTCAGCTGGGCGCTCACCCGCAGTATATCGTACAGCCTCGCGAAGTCGCTCGAATAGGGTGGGAACCACTCACCTATTTGCTGCATCAGCCATTGACTTGTCTGCTCTCGGAAGCCGCGACCAACGACGCGGGATCCACTTCTGCCCTTGTCAGTGGCGTCCCAATGGCGATGCCCCCGCTGAAACCCGCTTGACGTCTGTCGTCATTACTTTTTTAAATTTCGACCATATGCAGACGCCTTGCCGAACGCCTGTCGTGCGGCGAACCGCCACCCCGGATCGATGGCCTGACACCCTGCGGAACCGCCGAGCGACGCTGTATGTTTGGAAAGGGGCGTTCGTTGATGTCATTTACACAGGGAGGTACGGCCGAGCGCAGTAGGGCCTCCACCCCTCGTTCCATGTGGTCACCTTGCTTCGCCGAGTGTCTGTGCGCTTTGGCGCTGATCCGAGGAGGCCCGCCGTACCGATCACTGGGCGTAGGAACCGCCGGAACAGGTGCGCCTCTTGTATCGACCTTGCCCAGACCTGTGGCACAATGACTAGCCGTACTCAATTCCAGCGGATTCCGCTTGTACCGGGGCTGTGGGAGCTGGTGATGAGTCAGGTGGAGACATCCA
>WSTK01000764.1:0-15417 GCA_019616945.1 Ceratobasidium sp. 414 | reverse complement strand
GTAGGTGTGTTCTGGAGCTACGCGCCTGGTCGTGGTGGCCTAGGTGGTAAATTTAGGCCTGGATACTTGATTGGGCGTCACGGTGACGATTGTGCGGGTATTGGTGGAGGAACGGAGGGTTGAATAGATCAGGTAGAGCTAGATGCTACGCCTTGTTGAACGTTTTGAGACGTAACAGTGTGAACAAAGCGACGGGTGACGGAAAAAATAAAATAAGGCGTACCTTCCACCCATACCCCGCCTTACCTCTTGACAGACATCGCCAAGTTAATCGACAGCCTTGGCAACAAAAACATCTATCGAATAGTACCAGGGCGTACCTTATTTGGCGCAGACGAGCCTGTCCCGGATTCGGAAAGCGCTGGTTTAAGTGCCCTATTCGACGGCAAGTCAAGCGTGTTGAACAGATACAATCAATGGTTCTGATCAACTCAACAAGCATACCAGCAGCCAGTCGTGTCGAAAATGGCCTCGCATACAGCACTACCATGAGGTCCAGGCGAATCGGGGTCACAGAGTGCTCAGACAGCACAGAATAGACAAGGAAATCGACCAGGAGCCCCAGAGTGCTGCCCCAAGCACTGTAGCTCCAGAAAGCGATAGTAACAAGAGTGAAAGCGATGAAGAGCTTGAGCTTGCCATGGAGAGATGAGTGACGTGTTCGAGGACGATTTTGAAACGCAGCCTGGCCTAGCGGACATCAAAGGTGAGGATGAAGACTTGAGTACTATGCTATTGGTGTATTTCGAAGACGAGTTCGTTGAGAACGACGGTGAGCAACAGGTTGTGGCAAGAGGATGTTCGCACCCGTGACGCTGACCAAGAAGATGACCAAGCATTACCTTGATGTGACCCGGATTATGAATCAGATCCGAGCGGGCAATCGCATGTATGGCGAAAGAATTATACCAGGGCTCATAGTACGAAGCTTAGATAGTATATATTCATGTCTGGAGCTTGTGTAGGTGCTATGCAAGGCGCTACATGGCATTCCCATGCGTTTAACTGCCAAAGCAGCTCCCACCGTCCGTGCACCAAGCTTGTTTTTTTTTTTTTACGATGATCAATACAGATGGGCAGAGCTCAAATCCGACATACAACCACATTTTAGGCACTCACCACACGCTGTCGTGAAACTGAAGGTCGGGCAACCTGAGCGGCAAACTCCGAAGGAGCTCGGCCGAAGTCCATAGGTAAATTAGACCAGCCGTTCTCGCGGCGTGCTATCCTTTGTTTATTTGCTGTTTGTTTACTGCTTGTTTGCCCTCTGTTTGGCCATAGACTCACGTGCACGTCTCTCCTTTTTCGAGCACGAAAGCGAGAACGGCTGGTTACGAGCCTATGTGTTCAGGCGCCGATTGCTTGCTATCATAGCCAAACAACAAACACCAGTCACGTGCTTAGTCCTAGGCAACGACACACCCTACATCGCGGGCATTTCTGATGTTCTTGTTAGTCGTCGAGGTCTTTGTGTTATACTAGTTAGCCACTCACTGGAACAATTCATCGCTGTTCCCGCAATCCCACTCTGCTTCGACCACAATAACACCCTCGACAAATGCATCTGCCTCCAGATCAGAGGCCTCCGCCTCCAGATTGTTGCCTCCGATGTACGCCCCCACTTCCAGATCCGGAACAACGCTAGTATCGCCTTCATCTCGAGACAAAGGACTGCAGGTGTAAGGACGTCGTAGTACAACAGGTTCAAGTGTAGTGCACTGTACCTTAGGCCCAGCCGGTGTGGCCGAAATCGCTGCGCCAACCCGTGAAGCGAAAAAAAAGGCTCTGAAAGGAGTAATTTGGTGTTAGTTCCTGGGCGAGGGCGAGGGCGAACCAGAACTTACTGGCGGTAAGACGAGCTAAGCGAATCAGAAAGAGTGGAAGCTGTTCTAAGAGGTGAGAACCGAATGCGAGAAGGAAGCGAGAGGGCGAGAATCGAATGTGAGGGGAAAGCGAGGAGGTACGTCTTGGGGGCATGTTGCCTCGTCGTGCAGAATTGAGTAATGACTGACCTATATTAAAAGTTCCTGCATAGAAAGAAACTTTGCACCGTCGGCACTCGTGAGCCCGGCCAAGCCTGCTGAGTCTGGCTTTCGTGCTGCGTGCATTCCTCCTGTTCTGATGATCTTGTTCTCGTCCGAAGTACGAGCGCAGAAATTTCAAACGAGCCCTGAGAAAATGATGTCATTTGAGCGGCAACACCTCGATTTGGCTGGGCCAGGCGTGAATCCGTCCATATCCGCACCAATCCAGATGAACCCGCCCGCGTCCTGACCGATCCAGCCGAGCTGGCCAGCATGGGCGTGAACACAACCCTCGCCTGGGCGCCAGCTGAGCCCCTTTTCTTTATTCGAACATGATTTACCACTAATTAAAGCGCTGCCCAGGTGCGAGAGTTGTGATTTACCCCACAAAACGTGTCGCTTCAAACACGGAGCATCGGTAGTTCCAGCGCTGAAGTCGATGCTCGCACGAATACTTAGTACTCGTCAGGGGCACACTTGCTCTCTATTCCCCTCTCTGCTCGCTCACTATGAAGTCCCAACGTCGCTCTGATTATACCGACTATCGCGAAGTTTTCTCTCGCAGGGGTCCCCAGCTTGGAAGATCAGCAGCATTGGCCGTATCGCTATCTGGACTCTGGCTATGCTCCACGACCGACAACGGCCACCTAGCGTTCATGAAAACCTTTGGCTATGCATCGTTTTACATCCATATGAGCCGTCTCGACTATGTGACTGCTATGGCTTGGACAACCGAACACGAGATTATCCTGGGATGTGCGAGCGGAACTGTTTACGTGGCTACGCTTGTTGCCAGGTTGTCTTCTGATGGCGAGGTATGGATCACAACGTGTTCACCTAACTGTACGATACATACTTACAGTACCTTGTATATCGCAGATCAAGATCCACATCGACATGCTTCTACATGGGATCGACTTGACGGTTTTCTCCCTTGCTTATGACGCCGATATTAAGCGTTTGGCGCTAGGATATTCTGATCGAGTGTCCGTTTGGGAGTACGCCAACTCCGGGGTGTGGCAGAACATCAACTCTTTTCCCATCGCCGACAGCGAAGTGTCTGCTCGCGTCAATGCGCTCCAATTCTTTGGAATAAACCACAGCCTCTTCATTGGGTCAGAATTTGGCGCTATGTGAGTTTCTCATTTGCTTCGTTACGGCCGGACTAACCTGCAATGTAGGATTTGGAGTCCCATGGGAGAACTGGTGCCGCTTGAGACTAATCTTGCCGTATGCCAAATGTAAGTAACCTTTACCCTTGTCCAATCATCCTCATGACCCGACCTGGTTTAGCGGTGCCACGGCATTTGCACACGACCAATCGATGATGGCCATCTCGACGTTGGACGAGTCCGTTGTCATTTGGCCCGTTTCACACCAACTCCCTTTGACGTTCTCGTCTCGCACGTACAAACTCGAAACTGGCCACGAGTCACACGCATTCAATCCCCGTACTCCAGTTGCCGTTAATCACGATCACCGAGTTGTCTGCGGGACCTTAGATGGGATCATTGTTGTGCTTTCGCACCAAGGACAACGTCTTCAGATAATTTCTCGCGGTATAGTTCATTTAACTCTGTCGGTCGTATTGCTCGCTTATCTATTTTGCCTCTAAATCCAGAAGCGCACAGTACTGGGATGATATCAGTGAGGATTCCCGCTCCAACGATACGATTTCCCGAATGCTAACGGCTACAACTTGATCAGGTAGCATCCGATATGCTTTATGTTTTATTCACGGACGCTGTTGGTGCCGTCACGATTGCTGGATATACTAATGACAACACGATACGCAATCAATATGTTGGTACGTGCATTTATCTTGCTTGGAGTCGTCATTCGCTAAAGCAGAGCAGAATCGCACGCCACAGATCAATCAAAGCGGCCGCAAGCCGAATTTTATCAATTCTCAAAAGTTTTCAGAGCGCCGAAGCTTGTAGTGGTTGATTGAAGCACCCACTTCGGCTATAGATGCGAGAATCGATTTGTCTTGGAGGAGCCCCTGGAGATCCGCAGCCATATTGAACTCGTTGTGAATCGTTATGCCAAGATCATCTGTGTGAATGAAATGTGGGTATCGCAGGTATACAAGGCTTAAACGACATCATATAAACATCACTTACCCAGTTTCCAGTTCGTTGGGAAGTCCTGGAGCATGCCAATAAACATTTCTGCCAGGTTCTCGTTGAAGCGTGCACCAGGGCCAAGACAGCGTAGGAAGTAAGGTATATGGAGCCCAGAGTGTTGGGTAGGTACCACAGAGCAAGTAGGATAGAGCTTCTTAAGCGCGTTCAAGTAGATAGCATAGTAATGTTCAAAGGCTTGGACATCAGATTCGGATATTGTCTGGAAGCTAAGAACCCGTATAGCAACCGTGAGGTGCAGAAAATGCTCTAGTCTCTCACGAAGTGCACCCATGCCAACCTGGCCCCATAGACGAATCAAGGTGATTGTGAAAGAAACCAATGCAAGCGATTTGTACTCTTCAGCACCAATCTTGCCATGAGATATGGTCGCAAATTCCTTTGGGGGAGCCTTGGCCAGCTTGGGATACTTGTTAGCTCTATGTCGTTCTTTATTTCCTGTAAGACCTCCTTCCCGAGCCAAGGTATTGGTTTCTGGGGCGGTGGATCATTTTCTCCAATCATCGGAACACGAATATTTTTCTAGTAGGTCCAGGAGTCTACGTGAGCAAGTGAAACCAAAGCTGAGGTCGAAATGGCCTTACGTAGTATGCTGCCAACTGGGCCTTCGTATTAGCCAGATTATACGGTAGGTTAAACTTGGCGCATAGGAGAAATAAATCGTCTAGACTTGAGTTGTTGAGCAGAAGTGAAGGCTTTGTAGCTCGACTAAGGAATGACTTGGCTTTTGCCAGTGTCACAGCGTTGGCTATTGATGAGCTCACATCCCTTCCTAGCACGCATAGACGAGGTGCAGGGTTGATAACAGCACCATCAGCGTTGGTGATTCCTTGGTGTAGACGCTATATGCATGTGTATGCGCATGTATTTTTTTTACGTTAGCTCGCATGTCCAACTGGATACGACACGTACGAACCAGTTGATTAAGATCGCTGATCATCCTCGCCGGTGGTAAACCGGTTTCTTATAAGCCGTATTGACGACAAAGGTGCCGGAGGAGCAGTTCGGAAAGTTGCAACCCATCGGCCGGGGAGTACTGCATCGCCAAGCAGCCCCACTCTTACTCTAGGACTGTAATCGGTTTCAACCGGGGTGGTCCTGGAATACCAGCTGAGGCCGACCAACTCCAGTCCATATTTTCGCGCAGTTGTTTCTCTAGTATATTCTTTATCCAATGCATTGGTGCAATCGTTGTCCCAGTGAAAGCGTTCCACCAAGGGAATCGCAACCATTCAGAATGCCGTGCTCCGTGACTAGACCAAACTTCTGAACGACCTTTTGCAGTTTTGGTGGCTTTACATTGCGCGACATGACGATAGTGCTGGTCCATTGTCCGATTTGGGAAGGCGCCAGGAGTGAAAATATCGATATTGGACAGGGTGATAAGACAGAAAGAGCAAAAGAAGGTGTGAGAGTGTGACCCGAGCCCACCCCAGTCCCGAGAAGCAGGGACACCCATGCTTGTAATGGGGGCCACACTACGAACCTGTCGACCGTGGGGATACTTGGCTGTGCGTGCAATCCAAACACCTGGCCTAAAATGTTCCTCGAGGTTATCTGCGATAGGGCGAATGAAGTTGTTTATTCTATCCTCTCCGGGTAGCGAAGGGCCAGGGATGACAACAGCGAGATAGATGTTCTTGTTGAAACAAATAGTTCAATATGTATATACTTTATAGCGCAGTGGTTATAAAACCAAGTAAACTAAGCAGTTAAGGCGCTGAGTGAATAAGAGGACAAAAGTCGCTGCAGAACAGACGACTAGTTCATTCAACTTATATACATGCAGGTACGGACATTCTACGGACTGTATCTAAGGTGTACATGCACGTAAGGACAAAAGGGGACGGGAGCGAAGCGAACGGAAAGAGATAGGAGGAAATAACGGACTATATGCGTTATTACATCGGACGAGTTCAACAGTTCTCGTGCTTGTATCTGATTTCAGGAGGTAGATTCAGGCATACCATCATTATCATTCCTGTTGAGTGCTTCTTCCCCGAAGTTTTGTTTGTGTACGGGTTAAAGAAGTCGTGATATACCAGAAAGACCAGCCGCAGCAGGTTACGTATACGTCAAGCTGAGTGGGAAGCCCCAGGTAGGTCAGTGCTGTGCTCAGGTTGATTGGTATATTATCGATGTTTGTTGCGACATAAGACCTGGTGCGAAGTTCTTGTGCCTGGAATGCAAGCCGAAGAATCGAACGGAGAATAGCCAGAATAGCGTTACAGGTTTCGCGGCCAACCTGCATAAGCGAATGAATAATTGCAACCAGGAGCATCGTCGCCATCACGACTGGGGGCAGTACACGACCAGTGGAATAGGGAGTTGCTAGCCAGTTGTGAGTATAAGAGCATACATCGTGGTTCGAATCAACTCACTAAACCGATAAGACCTCAGACCATCCTTTAAACGTATATTGCACAATTCATTTTGCTTGTCATAATCGCAAGAAGACCGTCAAGTTCTATATTTATTGTAGTGAGCAAAGATTTGTGTCGAGCAGTATTGGCTGGGCTTGCCCCGTCGGTGATTGATAAACCATATTCTTCTTGCAGGGAGCGTAGCTCGTTCGCCAGGTGCTTAAACCCGTTGACCCTATATATGAGGCGATGTGTGGACTGTATCGCAGGAAGCAAAGCGTTGAGGATGGCGCCTGGACGAGCAGTGTTGACAGGCTCAAATCCCGAACAAAATCGAAGAGTGTCGAAGTTAAATGCAGGGGAACAAATTGAAGTAAGCTGATTCTCGATGTCGTCGAGCTCTTGGGTGAAATCTAATGTAGTCATGGGGTTCTGTGGGGTGTCGGGCGATGCATCAGGAGGCATAGGAACAGGTTGGTTCGGGGTCATTCCCAGAACAGATCCGATTATAGAGCTACGAATAGCATCACTGGCCGCTGGGAACATATTGTTAGGGCAGGCAGTCAGTTTGTTGATCGCTGATCATGCAGCACAGCCACCATCCCAGTCGAATTTGAATATCAAGGCTCCTTATGAAAGAAAAGTAGAATTATTGGTGAGCGCATGGCTGAATTCCCCCCCCCCCCTCACGTCCCATGTTGAGCTCGAAATACACTTTTCAGGGTGCCAACAGCCTTTTTGCGGGCCCAAACCCTCTTATTACGACGCCGTCTGCTCTCCCTGCCCCATTTGGGATTCAATCGCTCCATGACTGGTTGCATACGTGCTACGCACAGAGGTAAGTGTCTTTTACTGCTGAAATACTGCTCAGTACTCAACATAATCCAGTACTCAACAGGGCACTAGAGTATCTCTGTTAGAACCTATTCGACAGCATCCGTATAGCAGGTATGTTCTAGCAATCCATACCTACCAGCGCCTTCCACTGATCCAATTAACTGTTAGGCCAAGAAAAGAGGCGTCTCCAATATCGAATACATCGAATACCACGCAGAGCTCGGGACAGGATTCCATAATTCCTCGCGTGCAGCTCCAGGCTCATACGCCGGATGCATGGTTGTGAGTCAATGCTTCGACAGGGACGCTATGTCGGGGTGACGCTGCTAACTTAGCTGTTCTTGTATTGTAGACGCGTTCCGTGGGGGCACATTACCTTTCGTACCAAGCCCGACAGGCGTTTGATCCATAATAACTGGTCGTATTCAGTGTCTGGGCCGAGTGAGGCTGGAATCGAAAGTCGTCAAGTTGGCGATATTCAGTTCTCACCTTCGGTGACGCCCGACAGCAGGCACGATTATTGGATTTGTACGCAAGTGTCTCACAACAACGGTTTCTATTGGGCACCTATGGTGCCAGGTTATCCACACCCTTCCTTGAACGTACGCATCTTGCAGGCTTGCGAGGGGAATAAAGCGCCACGCTGGGTTCTTCGGGACTCCTATCGTCGCCGTCACTCCCGTTACATCTCGGAATTGATCGTGTAATCCTTTTTATATGTAATACACGTCCTTGTCACGTGCTTTTCTCCGTAAACCAAGTACTGCGCCGAGATATTCTGCTTCTCTCTCGGCAAATTAGTTAGCTTTTTTGGGTCATTGCGGGTAGCGCCCAGAACAAAGAAGAACTTTATTGCTTGTGGACGCCTCTCTGCCCCAGAGGGATATAAACGTTGGGACTTAGGTGCGCTTGCTCTTAATCCACCTCAAACTTCATGTCCCGGCATACTCTGTCCCGCTTCAATCGTTCTTCCCCAGGCCCTTATGGCCCGCGCGCTCTCCCTGCTGTGCCAATGGCCAACGCTGTAGCACCCAACCCCCATCATTCATCGCTGTCTGCAATTTCTGACTATACGCTCCGTCCCTCTTTCATCGATTGTTGGACTGTCTCTGGTTACCAAAAGTCTCATATTGCTGCCCTCGAACGTTCCCCCTCTGGGGCCTGGCTCCTTGCCGCCTCAGAGGATTCTACCGTGCTCTTCCTTGATTTTCGAAGCGGCTGGACTATTGCTAAGCTGACTCTGGATAGCTCAAATGGTCGATTCGAAATACTTGCGCGGTCTGGTGTTCCGATACAATTCTGTTGATTTGTGGTTCGAATGGCATGATCTACATTTTAGAGCTCCAACCCCAAAATGTACGCTATGCTTTTGGTATCACCCCGCCCTCATTTCACATGCTTCCCGATTATTTAGGACTCAAATCCTATCTCCCTGCGCGAAATCCTCGGCCCAATGCAGGATCCGGTTAAACGCCTCGCGCTCGACGTGTCGCAAACATACCTCGCGGTCGCTTATGGGACTCAGGTTGCGATATATCAGCGTGCTTGCGGCAGCCGGATTTGACTCCTGGACCTTTCACGACCGTATCCCAAAGCCTTTTGATGGTGAAGGCGCACTTGTTCACGCAATTGTGTTCTTTGGACCCACGCCATGTAGTTTGCTCGTGGCATATTCCGCAGCCGGAATCTCGTACGTATTTATTATTTTCCTCATTGGATTGTTTTTGAGTGGCTACAGGATTTGGCGATCTCCACAGCGAGTCCGCCATTTCGATGCAGAGCGCGTTCCCAACGTTTGTCGAATGTGAGTCATGCAATCTCCCCCTTTTCCCTCACACGCTGACGTTAAGCTTGCAGCGGCGATGTCTCTCTGTCGGCCGATGAACGCTTTATTGCAATGACAACCTTGGACCAATCAGTTGTGACGTACCCAATGTCTCATGACGGTCCTAGTATTGAGGAAATCAACATTTACGAATTCCCAGAGAAGAGCAGAGAGAGCCCAACCCTTCCTGTCGCCCTTACTCCTTCGAATCTCGTTCTAAGTGGCACTGCCGTTGGAGACGTCGCTGTGGTCTACCCCAACGCAGCTTTGGCTTTCTCTTTGCACCAAAGTGCCGCCCGAACTACATCTAAATGCATAAGCGCCTCACGGCCCATTACCTTGCCAGCGGAATCCCGTGATCATTTTCAAGAATGCGCAGCATATTGAGGGTGGCTGGATCCCTTATCTTTCCACGGCCAATGAACATCACTGAGAGTGTGCTAGCGAGTATATTGGTTTGCTGTGGCATGAGTTTGCCAGCAATCATATCCGATATAGCTGCAGAGTTCAACTCGAAACTTACGACGTTGCCCCGAAGGCCAGTTTGCACCTGGTCTCTTGGTAGGTTGCGCTGCAATCTTTCTCGAGGGAAGAGTTTGATAAGAAACATTCTAGGATATACGCGTGCAATTAGCAAATGCTCGGCAAACGTGAGACGCTCCAGCCCTGCACCAAGACGTGTGCGGGATGGGGTGTATGTGGTACCAGTCGGTGGCGATTGGGGACGTCCATCACTGGTATTCGACTAAATTTCGCTTCTGTTGTGAGTTGTAGTCGGGCGCATCCTGCGCATATTCGCTGTTCAAGCGCAGCATTCGACGTAGCGTTATAGGCTTCGGCGTAACACCTCAGAAGGTCGTCGTCAGACGGTAGGTCGAGGAATTCTCCGCTTGACTCTGCTTGTTGGGCTTGTTCCCGTTTAATGGTTCGAACATGTTTTTCACGCCGGCGGCGTTTCTCCGTCCTCAATCGACGTCATTCCTCCTCGTTGTCAGTTGCAATCTTGTAGAGTTCTTCACGCCAATAGTGGTCGTCTTCGAGCAGCGTCTTGATTAACTCTTTCTTATCTCGCTTCAGGTAGCTACTGATTTTTTTCCGAGGTCGGCGATCTGGTGCGCTTCGCACAACAAGGGACACGATGTCCGCAATCGAAAGCGCCTGATACAGGTACGTTATATCTACGCCCGTTGTCTGAGGTGGGGAATCATCCACCGTGAGGGTGGTCGTGCAAGCGTCTTGGGCTCTCCATCCTAAGCTTAGTTCATATAGATGCGTCAACCAGCGCTCAAAGCTTGTTTTTATGTGTCCGGAATTGATCTGTGCCAACCAGCAGGGCTTCGAGTCAGACGCCGACCACGACCACGGTCTCGGAACGCATATGATTATATTATTCTGATGTGAGATGTACAGACTGGTCAGATCGGACACACCGTAGGACAACGCACGTGCGTCAGGCAGACCGGCAACGGATTGTCACATCAGACTAGGTGATTGCGCTTGCGACGTCAACACGCTCTATGGAATCGGCAGGTCTCCGGGTGGGCTGGAGGTCATCCATATGCACGCTATTGGCTTGTGAGTGCCCATTTTAATCGTAGAGCGATCATGGGCGCAATGGGGACAGCGCTCGCTTGCCCTTGTGATCGCTTTATGATCGAGGCAAGTACTCATAGGTTTTGGGAATTGTGGTTCCAGGCGGACTCTCCTGACGTTTTCGTCTTCCCTCTAGCGTTCTGGTAGTTACATATTTGTTTGTGCTCCTATACAGTACACAGCAGGCTCACACCATACCCTGGTGGCTATGTCCGACACGTGAGTCATGACACGTCCCGATCCGGCGCAGGACTGACTCAATCGGCGAACTGCATGTCACTGGCTCGCACAGTCGATCCGGTTTTCATCGGGGTTCGAGTCAGACTATTGACCACAACAGGGAAAAATAGGCATAAATTTTTGTAATTTTGGGGTGGGGGGTTTTTCAAGCCTAGAAACCTTGCTAGGGCAAGGTAGATTAAATATATGACTAATACATCTGTTAGGCAAGAGTCACATAATCCGAGCTATCGCTGTGCGTCCAAATTTGCCAACCGTTCCCACCAAATCTGACCACGAACCCATACCTAGACTTACTGCGAATTGATCGCCGTTGCGTCGAGCGGCCCATCGGGAGTTGTCATTAAATGTTACATGACCCAGCCACACGGGGATGAAGGTCCATTTATGCGCATTCTAATTGTATCGTCGCAGCTATCTCATGGTGGTGTGGCCCCGCTCCTACAATGATCCGAGTGACCCTCATGGATGCGTTGACGGCGGGGAGGGTTGGTCATGACCAGGCGCCTGTCAAACCGCCTGGAGCCAAGAGCATGGAAGTCACCGACAGGGAAGAAACTCAGACGACCCAAGATGCAGCTAAGTCTGCCACACCCAGCGAAACACCAAACACCAAGGATGGCGTCGACAAGCCAATGAGCGACTTTATGGCGCATCTGCGAGCGAAAATCAGTAAAACGTTGTCTGTGTTGATGCCCCGGAAGTCATGGTTGCATTTGGAAACGCATGTCCTCATAGTACATACCTGCACAACCTCATCAACAGGTCTGGAACTGATGGTCCAATACTGTTTAGTCGTATGCTGCAGTCGGATTTGCTTTCCTGACCTTAATTTTGTCGACAACACCTCCGGGAGTTTCGACGTTCAAGGAGACGCAGAAGCCGAGTAACGACACTCGGATATTCAAGGCGTCCTACCAGCCCGACGAGATGTGGCTACTCTTTGGTATACGGCATTTCACCAAGTACATTAAGTATCAGTTTGGATCGTGGTTGGGGTGGATGGTAAGTGGTTCAAGAAACATTGCATGCTCACTGATTCCGTCACGTCTGAACTACAGATCCACGGGCTCCTCTTGTGCATTGTCGGCTTACCACGGATGATACTAAATAAGGTGGTGCGTGGGGTTGCATGATGGATTTGCACGCAGGTCGATTTGTATCGTGAACTCGGGCTTTGTCCAGACGCCTGATTACGCTATAATACATACGTACGGCTCTTGATATGTAGATTGGGTCGTCCAGCAGAACAGCAGTAATAAATAGATCACGTTTGAAGACTGAGCCTAGCATACACGGTGCATGTGGAGAAGCCCAAGGCGCCGAAGGCGGTATAGGGCATTGGCTGGGTTGCTCAAGTTGGAGGCGTGTAGATTGGGTGTAAGTCACATGTTTAGCTCGGTATATATGTGCACACTGATGCGCAGCTAATGGGATAGTGGGAAAATAATAAACCACAAGGCCACAATAGGTGTGAACCTTGGTATTCGGTCTATAGAGGGATCTAGTTAGAGAAAAAAGGCGGCTGTAACATGCCAGAAGCACAGGAGAATATACTTGAAAAGATTTTAGGAGCAGGATCGGCATGTTTCCTGAGGGTTGCCAGGCTATAATATGCGAAATAAACACTCTAATTGCACTAGACATGTGCCTAGAACATGCGAAAAAATTATAGCTTTGTCCAGTAAATTGTACCCCAGGAACACACCCACAAAACAAGGGGTTTACCGAGCCTACAATGCGGAAACCATCTCAGAAACAACCAAGCAACTGTATGGTGTCAAACAGTAGGAAAAACGCTGGAGAACAACCAGGACTGCTCCTAGATAGACCAAAACAACAAACATAGGAAATATTTTGTATTTCGTGGCCATTTGAATGCATTGAGCGTGCCTGAAAAAATACAGGAACAACGACAGGATGTATGCGCAACTTGACTCGGTAAAGATATGAGGAAACTGGACATAACACGAGTGGGGAATGTCAAGAACAGAAGGTGAAAGTGCGGAACAGGCCGTGCATGTAACACGCAGGAAAATAGAAGAAGCAGGCGGTGTGGTCTGGTGCGACGACATACAGGATGGTTTGGCAGGGGAAATAAGAGCAAAGCTCGAATGAGAAATGTCAAAACAATCCAGGATGTGCCTACAAGAAGTTAGCACAAGGAAAGACCTATGTGTGGTGCGGGAAAAGTGAAGTAATTTCGACAGTCTATTGCACAGCAGAAGGTACAGATAATACGTGAAATGATCCCCGCGAAACGCGCCATTGTGTATCCTAGAGTATCATGTAAAGAAGGTGCAGAGACGGGGCAAAATACTGCCACCTTGGTCCGACATAAAAGCGAGTGGAAAGTGTGATGTGCTGCCTCGACTGTTGACGTTAGCTAGTTTCATCGATGTTGACTTTGTTGGCTAGCCTGAGTCTCGAGGGCCTCTGGAGGTGGTATTATATCACCAGCAGCTGCACTGTCGCCAGTTCTACGCCGCTAGCCAGTTACGGGAGCCACATTATACCAGAACATAAGTCAAACAAGCAACGCAAGGGAGGAAGAGCTGAAAAACATAGCTAAGCACCCTCATCAAACCCCATTTCAAATGGATTTTTGGACTGGTCCTCAGGCTCGTTGAGCCCCTCCGTGTAAATCATCAAAAATTGCAACTGTTTCAAAAGATCATTCAACAGGGTGTTCTGAAGTCTAGTTGTAACATTTTATATAAGAACTAAATGGTATGACGTGGACTGAGGGAGCTCGGGAAACGTCTTACGAGACTCCCCCCACAAGGACAGTTGTTCCAAGCTCTCGCCGGAATGGCTCCACATCCCCCATAAGCGCCGTTCCGAAGAAGGCTTTGTGCCAGGCTAGGTTATGCCACATTTGAGTCAATCTTGATTTCGAATTTGGGGTTTCAGGTCTCATTGACTTTCAGCCTTCCGTTAGACCCTGCTGTACAGGTGACTACTGACATTCAACGAATGTTGGGTATTTAGCACGCCATCGTGCAACGCCAACTTTGATGGCGCTGAAATGAACGAATTATACACCACTAATTTTTGGGATACTCTCTGGAAAGGATATGGAAAGTGCTGGAACAGGAAGGGTAAGCTGAGGATTGAGTAGGATCAGAACAGCCAGTGATTTTTGCCTAAGATGATGGGCAGTGTTTTCAAATTGACCCTGCCAGGACCGATGCGGCGTGACCGCCACGCGCCCACTTGCTGTTGATTACGTCCACGATCGCCAAAACCTCCACAACATCCTACCAATGTTTCTAATGATGTCGTCATAAATACTATTGTATTGTATTACTAGACGATAAACACTTGAATTCTGACTGAAATGATGAACAAGGCGGGTTCGACCGCGGTAGCGGAGAGGGCGAAACAGGAAGGACTTGAACTTGGGCAGTGCGCTTCCTCGTTGTCTCGAAGACCAATGTCACTGTGAGTCCCCCTTTAAGCTTGTATCAAGTCCCTGCGATTGCAGGAGCTGAAAATTGCAGGACTCTCATCGACCATCGACAATCGAGAAACATCGGCCCTCTGCGGATCAGTGAACGCGATAACCAATCACAGCGAGAAAGTGCTGACGGGTGGCCGTGGTCCTGGGTCTGCTCGTTGACAATCTAGGCTTACTACGTAATATGGAACTCTCAACAACTCTAACACTGAAAATGGTAGCACCCAGCATCCAGCACCCATGAATCGCTCAAACACGCTGCCCAGCCCCACCTTACGTGCTACACTGTGACTAGTTCTCGCTATCTACCCCGATACCAACTGTCGAGTGGCTGCTCGCCCCCAAGCGGGACCCATGGTTCCTAATAGGCTGGATCTCAAACTTGTGATTGACTTAGCCATTTTGGGTGGTAACAACACTATAACGACGGGCTATGAGCCTCTGCGGTTTCACTCATTGTCTCCTGTTCTGTCGCATGATCGAGAATTCTCTCCGCTGCGCCCTGCTTGCTAGGGCTTCCAACTTGGCAGCAGGTAAGTAAACAATTTCGACGAGAATGATGAGAATCTCATTGTGGACTTTGATGGCACTCTTAACCCTGACAATTTACCCTCGCCCAACGACGATGCAGCTCGTCTGATGACCACATGGACACATATCATTATACTTACTGTATTCACTGTCCACGGCAGCCATGCACGACACAAAAACTCGCATCTAGACACTTCCGAGAGTCCAAGCTCTAGGTTTTATGTAATAGGGAAGCCTGGAACACAACGTTAGTGATCGTGTTCCACTTTTGGATTGATTGTTCACTGGATATATGTAATACATGCGCCAAACGAGTGTTGATCGATTAGATCACATGACCTGCTCTTTTTGTTTTTTGGTATTCACATGACCTGCCCTTGCCATCATCGTCTGTATCAGC